>BLKR01011734.1:0-28329 GCA_011170035.1 Teleogryllus occipitalis
CTACACAGACGCGTTGCATCAGAGAAGGCAGACATTTTGATGGAATAGTATACTATTGGTATACCTTATACAATTGGTACACCAATTGCCCACGGTTCAGCAAATGCCACTGTCATAAGCTTCGTGGCTACTGAGAGCTAGCGGTATAAATTGCTGCTACCTTAAGACTGCTGTCTGTAATGTTTACTTAAGCCCAAGTAATTGGCCTTGATCTTACTGATTTGTATATTGCAAGAAAGTTAGGTAATGCTGTAGAAAACACGATGATTTTTGGACAGAAAAATTTATATTTTAGGTCACTGATACCGAAAAAGTGGATACTTCTTTTTATACATATTAAATTATTTCCTCTAAAACGTTGTGTTGTGAGAATCGACGTTTTGTGGGTTCTTGACACCTATGAAATTCATTTATGGCAAAACGTCCGTCTGTCCATGAACAACCCTAGAGACAAAACCGTAAGCTATTAAAACTGATATTTCTTAACCGACCTGGCTGATGTCACAGCCCTTTGAATTTGAAACGGATATTTTAATTTTTGGATGTACTTTACATGGAGCTTCAACGGCATTTTCATTGTTTTCTCACAAATGGTTTCAATGCATGTATTAATTTTTTATCAAGTAGAGTAACGTTAGAGTATAAAAATGACTCCACATTTTCGTTGAATTTTCTAAATTTTCGTAAATTTCAAAAGTTTAATTTTTTTGGAGTCATGCTGTGAAACTAGACGTACTATTCATGTAAAACTTAACTTTCAATTCCTTCGCTCTTTATACGGGCACGGCGCGTTGACACGCAACCACTCGGCTTCTCGATCTTCAAACAATGCGATCGCGTCGCCTCTCAAATAGGAGGCAAGGATTCCGCGAAATTGCGACAATATGCAATATTATCTCTTTGCTAGTTTCTTGGCGTCCGTCCTGTGGCGCGCTCTGACGCCCTTCTTAGAAAGCAGTTCATCCGTTCCAAAGAGTTTCATACGAAAAATATATTGCCTTTCTCTTTAGAAACCCGTACGCGGATTTTACTGAAAAAATATTACAAGTACAACGCGGGACGTTTCAAATGTATTCCCTTTGCTGTTAATTAGCGCCAAAGAATTGCTATAAATGATTGAATTCCAAGAACGACTCCAAATTTGAATTAATTTTTACCGCCTATGTGCCGACTGGCGTCGATAGCAGCTGGGAACAGGGTGAGACAATATTCAATACTACTCGCGCAACTTTTCTTGAACGATGGATTGAAGAAATGCGGGAGGTGTGGGGTTATTAGTTACAAAGTCGGCCACTAGAGTATTTACAGTATTGCTAACCTCTGGAAAATCAAAGTCAACCTGCTACGTGTGCGGCCAGATCATCGCTCTGGGTAGGCAACAGCAGCGACACTGGATAGGAGTTTTAGGTGCCTCCCTTGAAGGTCCTGGACCTGCCTCAGCCATTTCTTTCGATCATGGTAATAAAGCTGAATAGGAGTTCTCGATTGTGAAACAACTAGCTTTGACTAGCTTCTGTTTCGCGCCAACGAAGTTTTAATGCTTGGAATGTTGTCATAATTGCCCGCTGTGGGCTTTTGCCTTCAACTGTTTATTGCTCAAGGGAGGGGGAAGCGAGGTCATCGTTCAAGAAAAGTTGCGCGAGTAGTAGTCAGTCTAATCTAAAGAGATTAGAAAACTATTGCCAGAAATTTTGTGCTATTCTCTAGTACCACTGACTACTGTTTAAAGTTCGAGTTTTTGATTACACAACAGGTAACTCTTCCAAACGCTAAGGGTTTTGGTTTAGAAAGAAATTTGAGCCTTCTGCTCAACCAAGTTTGGAAGTTTTTGTTTTAAATGAAAGGTAGTGGGCTCTAGATGTGTTATCGTTTGCCGTCATGAACCATATTTATAGTCAAACACTACATTTAATACCAATTGAAAATTAATACAATGGTCACTTATCTACTGTCATTTCCTTTGTCATTTCCAAGACCAACTACGTGTAGTTGGTTTTGGCAATTTTGTTGTTGTAGTTGCAATAGGTTTACCAAAAGCAGTCGATGTTTTGTAGCGCAAAGAACCCTGTTTAAAATCGCTATCTTCGCTTCGCTAACTATAAAAGTTCGTATAATGAGTGTATTTAAACACAAAAGATTAATGCACGTGTGATATACCAGAATTTGATTCGTCCAATCATTTTGGGGATTGATGGCCTAAAAATGAGTGACGCCAAGGTCGACGTAGGTAACAGGAGTATATTGTTACGAGGTGACACAGGGCAACAACATTGTTTGGTGATCAAACACCAGGGGGGCGAAGGCATATGCATTTGTGAGATTGCGGAACAAATTGAAGAAACCAGGGACCAGATTCACGTAGTGGCAGAGGGCGCAGTCGACGAAAATGGAGTAGATGCTAGCCAAGCGATTGAGAAATTTGCTAACAAATATAAGGATGTTTTTGGAAGTTCAAAGGATCCAGTAAAAGGATACCAATTTAAAATTGAATTGACCGACAATGAACCCTTTAATTTGAAACAATCCCCGATCCCCCATGCATTTAAAACAAAAGCACGTAATCAAATAAACAGGATGCTTGAAGATGGTATTATAAAAAAACTCCATGACACCGTATATGTAAGCCTGATAGTTATAATTCATAGAAAAATAATAAAAGATTCTGTATCGATGCTAGAAAATTTAATAGCAAGACCATCGCTCGTCATGAAAAGTCGCCAAAACTAGATGAAATTATGCGGAAGATAAAGGACCGTATCAAATAAAAAAGTTTTAAGCAAAAATGCTGTAATCTTAAAGGATGGAACTAGTCAATAAATGGGGACATATAACTATAGAAATACTAAGACGTACAAAATGGACGATACACATGACTAGTCTAATAGAATGAATAAATACTAATAGAATGAATAATAGATACTATAGTCTAATAGAATGAATAAATGATTGTAAATAGATTTATGTATATATTAATGTGTAATGTTTTTTCTTTTTTTGTTGTTATGTGTATTTTTGTGATGAATTAGGAGATGAAGAAATTTTAAATTAATACGTTGTACATAGGATGGAAGTAAATAGCAGGCAGAATAATATCAAAGATTACTCAATGAATGGTTCGTAACTATGTTGGCATATAAAAAAATGTAAATAGTTTAAGGCTGCAAAGATACAAGATATATGTAGTGTAAAGTGCACAGTGTTGAAGTGAATACCAGTGTGATGAAGCAGAAAGAAAGTAATTAGACTGATCTTGTCATTTAGTTAGATTGTAGCAAACAAAATGACGCCTTGCTTAATGGGGAAGCTGAGGCATACCAGACTGTCACACAATATTTTGATAGGGAATTAGGAACAGAATTTATTAAATTCTTCGTAAAAGTGTAAATGTTGGGGGGCATGGGCATGCAGGCAGGGCGTTCCTCAGCAACCAGGGAAGCGGAAGTAAATAAACATAGCGCGGCAAATAACGGACAGAAGATTGTCATATAAGGGCATGTAGGACCCAGGTGGTAAGTAGTAATGGGGTATGACGTGAAGGAAACTAGAGATTGTTTTGTAAAACAAGAGACAAGAATGTATGAAAGTTATCGAGGGTTGAACTTTTTGTAATATGGGAGAGGAGCTTCAGACCGCGTACCGTGCACATCGTAGAGGTCATTGTAAATGATAGATGCGGGACTTGGTGGGAATTTTGGCGAGAAATAATTGAGCAGTGAGGACTTATATTTTGTGTGCGTAATTCTGTTGGAACTTTGAATAATTCTGGCAACGGGAGTCATAAAGTGAAACAATTAATAAGTTGAGGAGAACATTGACCCGGCAGCGGACCGAGAAAAAGATACAAGAGAGAAGATCGGTCGGAGCAGTGGATTCTTCCTGGCCTCATCGTCCAAGAGCGCATGGATATATAAAAAGTAAGAATAAATAGCGCTATTTACAATCGGTCATGACCAAGGTGACATTTCATGTCAAAAGAATTAATTGAGGAATAAACTTATAACGTTCTCATTCTGAAAAAGAAAAGCTGATTATCACTTCTTTAGTCTCTTGTACAATCCATAGTTTAATAATTTATTTCCAGAAACAAATTTCAGATTCCTCGCTTCTTCCGTATGGAGAGCGGATCGAATGATCGTTTGCTAGGAAGAAAGTAAGTACCGGCGACGATTATTTTCGTAAGAACCCAGTCGGCAGAGCTAGTAGGATAATTATTTCCCTTTAGATGTGTTTGCGGAAAATTTAAAATCGCAACACTTTTCTGGCGCCCAAAAATGATATAAATTCGGAAACCAGTTGCATAAATAATTTAACAGAAACGGAGAGCGTTTCAGTATATAAACAATAGTGTTCATTAATATCAGGTAATGTGCTCTTTTACCAAAAATGTCCAATGATTATAATTATTTCTGGAACATTATGTTTTTGAACAAAGGTGGATATAGAATTTCTTGTTATAGTGTACTACAAACATTAACGTCCAGATCTCGATAAATATATAATCCTTCAATTATATTTTCAGAAACATGTTGATATCTGTGTTCACAGTGAATAGTGATTGTTCCAGAATTTGTAAACCTCCCTTATTTCATAATTCTTGGAGAATAAGTAGAGAACGATAAACAATATTTCTCGTATAGTGCATAATCAATACTTTTTTGTTGTACCTTTTTTACTATTCCGTTGTGTGATCTAAGCTCTCGGGCTCAGCTAGTCACTAGTTAAGGTAAAAACTCCAGCAATGGTCACAGTCTCAGTAGTGGACATGTCAAGCGCGCGCGCGCTCACACACACACACACACACACACACGCGCGCGCGCGCGCGCACACGCACACACACACACACACACACACACTCAAACTCACACTCACACTCACACACACACACACACACACACACACACAAACAAATAAACAAAAATTTGGAGGCTTCTCACTTGCTTCCAGTTTGCAGAACATGAAGCTGATGAATCGGCGTAGGACGAAGATTATTTATTTTTCTTCTTTTCATATTTAAAGAATAAGTTGAAACATTATTATTGGTTTACTACTTAACTTCACAATTAATGTAGCGCATACTATTAGCTTTATAGACTTAAATTGGCAGAAACACATGAACGAAATGAGATATCCAGTGACCATTACCGAGTCTGGTTTTGTAACAGTTTACCAAAATTTTGCAAAATTCGAGTGACCATTAATAAAAAATGGGCCATTTTTAGGCAATGGTTGTATTTAGAAAGATGTATACCAAAGGCCCATTGAGTTTTACGTTAGGAATTTAGTATTGTGGCCGAAGAATTTTAAGAAAACTACAAAAAATTTCAAAAATATGGCCGCTAATGGTGCTCTTACCCTATTCTACGAGTATTTACAAAATTATTTCATTGTAAAATTTTCAAATATTAAAAAAATTTTGAAATTGAATTCAAACATCACACAACAAAAGGGTTACCAACAAAAACTGCATTTTTTCTACAGACAATTTGTACGTTGGTGTTTCAAATAGACCGTCGCCTACTTAATTTCCATTTCCGTTTAATCTCAAGTTATTTTAACACTGAAGTTTTGACCTGATTCAAGACATTGTTCAGGTTGACAAGGAATTGTTCTACATCAATTTCTTCAAATGTTGGTATTTAGGTGTATTTACTTTCACTGAGGTGTAATTTACTTTGGTAGCCTAAGGGCCACGTAAGGGTACGTGATCCACCGTTTAAACTCGGTTAATGTCCAGTGGCCGGTTGTACAATATTGACGATCAGCACTGAACGCCGTTTAAACTGAAGCCGAATCGAAATTGCCTATATTTTAGTAAGACAATTAGTAGTAAGACAAAGAGAGTTTAAACCTGAAAACATAACCTTGAAGTAGTAGATTAGTGATGACAGGTCAAACTAGCTAATATGGAAACTGCACCGTTAACCGACGATGAGGATTTTGAAGAATTCGTTTTCAAATACGCGTTTCCGAGAAAGCCAAAAATATTTCGTCCCCATCCAAATCATTTCGAAAAGTGGAGGGAAAACGAATTTTTTGACATGTTCCATCTATACAAAACCTGCGTAAAACATGTACTAGAGGAGATTCGTCATTCAATATGTTTGCCCACTGATAGGTAAATTTACCATACATTGTGAAAAGTTGCCATCTCGGATATCGGAAGACATTTCTGAGCTCTGTGATTGCTTTTCCTGCTATATAGTTTTTATCTTTCCAAATGTAGCTTCTTATTCACAAATGTCACATTCAGTTTTAACAGTTTTTCACATAAAATGGAATACTTGATAAATTTTGTGCATAAATTGGAAGGTACTAGAAAACCACGAAAACTACACCACGCAGGCATGTTGGTTTAATCAACCACAACAAACAACAGCAAAAAAAAATCAAAGAAGCAAACAGCAAAGAGACACCAGTTTGAGTTCATCGTTTTTCAGTTGTTTGCGCTTTTCCGCTTGTTCAGGATAGACAACTTTCTTTACCGAAAGTCTAGCATTCGGTTACCTGAACTGTCGATTAAGTTTGATGAACAACTGAAGTGTGGCTAAACTGAGTTCACATTCTGAAAGGAGGTTTACCGATCTGTATTTTAAACAACTTGAACAACTGGCCCTGAGCCGAGGAATGGCTCGAAGAAATGCAATTTTTTGTGTTAACGATAATACCATGACAACTGCAGTGAACCGAAAGTAGTTTGTGAGTCAATTTGCAGAAAGTTTATCCACATGTGTGTAAAGTGATAATTTGTATTTGAAAATGAGTAGCAAAGCACTTCTTGACTTCCAATCAGGTTTGTATATCGTGGAATAAGTTATCTCTTCCTGAACCACAGATTTGTATTAATGTAATTAGTATTATCATTATTGCAGTTTGTGATCCTAAAAGCATTAACTACATTTCAAACCCACAATCAGTATTTTTCTGAGTTAATATTTTATCGTCTTGTACCAATATTATTTTCAATGATTAATGCTAATTTATCTGACTGTTTTATCTAATTTATCTGATACCATAATCTAGTTATTTTAAATTACGTTTGAAAGAAAATAATTTTCTTCTTGATTGGAAAAGTCAATCTGAATTGTTATTTATAAAAATCTTATGCAACTAATTAAGAAATATTTAATTTCTAATCTACTAACGTCTATAGATTCCGCAATGCATTTTCGTATAAAATAATTTGAAAAGGTTAAAGAATAGTACGCCCCTGTTGGTTCCTGTTCTATCATCTTCTCAATTGCAGTAATTAATTTATTTTGTTTATATTGGAAACGAATTTTTGTTTCTCTCATTGATATGGTTTGGCTGCTAACACTATTTGGAAGACAATTCATTACCAATGAATAATAAATTTTCAAAAAGGTGGGGTGACGAGAGGAATGAATTGTATTGGACGAATGAAATTTATTAGATGGACAAACAAACAAACAAACAAACAAAAAAAGAAAGAATATTCTTTAGAAGATTTTGGTTTATTTGTGGAGCCAAATTGCAAACAAAATTCAGCTTGAGGTTATTTTTCATTGATATATATTGAGATTTAATTGACCATGATTGGATGTGGCCATCCTAGTTACTTAGCGTAAGTGATATGAAGACGAGCGTTATGATTCAAGTACTGGCATTGGCGTTCACTGACAGCATATTTTCCCATGAAACTAGGTCGTTGGGATGTGTGTTGTGTGGCATAGCGATCATTTTGCCCTTTGCCCACATTCTCTTCATGCATAAATGCGTTAATCGTGGTTGTAAAAACAAAATATAGACTTCTTAATTTAAGATTAATTCTCTGGTTCTCCCTCCAATTTCATGGTGATCTCCCACTCTAAAGCATTTTCTCTGCATTTTTGTGCTACAATCCAATCTCATCGGAAGTCCCTATCCAGCAGGGGCACTACCTACGTGCACTTTTGAGATACCCACATTTATGGTCAACATTAGTTCCTTTTCCTTTGCTTAAATTTGAGAATGCATCCTAAACAAAACATATAAGCAAGTGTTGAAATTTCTCGAAGCTAGATGTTGATTTACCCGAAATCGCAAAATTATTGTACGCTCTTGGCCAGGGCGAATTTATGACATACGTGTATTCAAATATTCTTGCAAAACCGTGCTTACCTGCTCTATTCTATGGTCGTAGTTAAGATGGAGAAAGAAGCCGGTGCGTGATTGGTTCGCACCAAGCTATCGGGGCTTATTTAAAAGTACGATATATGATTAACGATTTTGCTATTTGCTATTACCAACAATATGGCACTTTGCAGCGCTCTAACACTATAATTTAGCATCAAAACAATGATTCGACAACAAGAGTTATGATAATGCTACTAGATAGTTCCAACAATGTGACTTCACGAGCGCGACGTCAATAAGCGTGCGCGACGTGCAGCAAAATTATTCAGACTCTAGTGGTGGTGGTGGTGGTAATGGTTAAAGTAGTGGCCGCGAGCTGCGGGGTGTGTGGATTGGAATTTTGCATTTGCATGACTACTGATGTTTGTTTTAATGTTGTGGCATAGAGAAACAATCCCAACTATCTTGAAACACACTGAATACCCAATTCCTTCCCAGTCACTTCTCTGGACGAATGTTGCGTGAAAGAATGTAACTGCCAGCGTGCCAAGGAGAATAATTTTCATAATCGTCGTATGGATCACTATGTGGGCTCCACCTGATCGCCTAAAACCTCCCTACTTGTAATAGAGTTCAAGGGCCGCCACGGGTTTATGAGCCACAAGTAGCACGAAGCTGTTCTCGGCCGCAATGACTTACGAAGCGCGCAGCAGAATTACTGGGTAGAGCTTGAGTCAAGGTTCCTTAAGGTATGCGAAGCAAAAGAATTAATTGGGAACAAGGAGAGCCAGCTGATAACGAAAAGGTAAAACATATGTTATAATGCCCAATGATGACACCGGGTTAGATGGCTCAGGACGAGGGCACTTGACACTGCAACGACTTTGACTAGGAATTACAATGGTGGCGGATAGAGCGAAATTTATCAGTTATAGGGCAGAATTCACCTGCCAACTGGAGGAGGATTCTAGGGTCCAGCTGCTCTGATTGGTAATTTTCCATGGTTTCTCCGATCAATAGCAGGTGCATGTCGGAGCAGTACGTTAAGGAACGGTCCGTGCCCGATCTTCCCTTTCTCACCCTTGCCACTTCATCTCCCATTACATACACACACACACACACGCGCGCGCGCGCACACACCTACACATACAAATACACACACACATGGCGGGAGGAAGACCTGTAGGGAGCTTGGAGCTCCCGGCTGCGGCGGTGCCACGCTGGTGCGAAATACCTTGTTGGGGAAAACCCTCGCAAGTGGTCGTAGGTCGGTGCCGAAACTGACGAACCAGCGAGGGACGATCACTGCCACCTTCCGCGATAAAGTCATTTCCTCCACTTAGAGTAATGACCTCAGCAGTTGTCGCGCCCGGAATCACTAATCAACCAATCGAACGCTCGGCAGGGGTGGAGCTGCCGTACGAGACGCGCGCGTTGGCGGTGGGGGTCATGTTCGCGGTGGCGCTGGGGGGCTTGGCGGTGGCGACGCTGCACTTGTTCAGGCCGACGCGCCAGTGCCTGCGCCGCATGCTATGCAACGTGGGCGCGGAGCGGCGCAGGAGGGCGCTGGAGGCGGAGGAGGCCCTGCGCCGCGACCGCCGCATCGCCCACTCGCCCGGCATCATCGACGACCTGCTCTCGCCCTGGTCAGTCTCGGCCGCGCCCACGCGCGATCTCGTGCAGTCGTTTGCTGGAGAGGTTGGCTGCTCTATTGGGCGGTTTTCCGTGGTTTCTTAGATCAACACCAGGCGAGTGCCGGAGCAGTTTCTAACAAACGGGCCATGGACCGCACGCGATTTCACTTTCCTCTTCCTTGTCCTATATTTCACTCCTTTCATACTTATACCGGGTCTTTATTTTAACTTGCATCCCATGTCTGGGAGAGCCCACTCTCGTTTGGGCAATTTGGCAACGCATGAAATATCTTCGGCATCCCTTTCTCCCTCTAGCCCTGGTTAGTCTCGGCCGCGCCCACGCGTGATCTCGTGCAGCCGCTGGATGGAGGGGAATTCTAGCGATCGGTTGCTCTATTGGTCGGTTTTCCGTGGTTTCTTCGATCAACACCAGGCGAATGCCGGGGCAGTTCCCTAACAAACGGGTCACGGACCGCGCGCGGTCTTATCATCCTCTTCCTTGTCCTACATTTTACCCCTTTCACACTTATACCGGGTCTTTATTTTAACTTGCAACCCATGTCTGGGAGGACTTATTCTCCTTTTAGCAATTTGGCAACGCATGAAATACCTTCGGCATCCCTTTCTCTTTTAGCTATTCTCCGGGAAGTGCATGCCCTCGGGTTTCAGGGTGGGAGCATTTCAGTTCCGAGCTATTTCAGTTAGAAGAAAAAGCACTTATTTTCTCCTTGGGAAGCATAGGAAGCGAAGACGCAGTCCCACTGTTTTAAAGGACGAGAAGTTACTAGAAAGTAAGGAGTTTTTCGCTTTCTCGTATAAGTACTATATTCGGAGTTATATATGTAGTATAGAGAAAGTTATGTAATGCTGCGGAAAATCGATTTCCAGATTTCAACGGAAATACACGTTTTGGGGTCCCGTTACCGAAAAAATGTTGTTTTTTTTTTCAAAACGTCTGTCCGTCAGTCCAACCGTCCAAAACATCCGTCTGTCTGTGAACACCAATAGCGTCTAGACCATATGTAGGATTTTTTCCAAAATGGATGTTCCCCGGTCGATCTGATTCGACTCGAGGCACTGAGATTTTGAAAAAAAAAAGCTTTAAAATTTGGGAGTAATTTACATGAAGTCCCAGGGGCATTTCCAAAATTTTCTCAAAAATGGCTCCAAATTTTGTCTTTAAATATTTTGAAAGAATAGATAAAACTGACATAAGTGAACACAACTTCATAAGTGAATAAACATACTTATGAAGATGGCATAGGTCCGTTTTTCACCGTTAACTCTGAATTTCATAAAATTGCAAAAGTTTGAATTTTTGTGGCGTCTTTCTACAACTACAAAATAGAAGATAGAAATGTTTCCTTCAAATGAAACTTTTTTCTCAATATTTATTTTTTTCATTAACGTAAAGGACATTTTTAATAGTAGTTTTTTGCGCAATATTGAGTGCAATATTAAAAAATAACAAAAACAAAATGTTCTCGAAAACAGTTCCAAATTTTTTCTTTAAACTTTTGGTAGGGATAGTACTAAATGTACTCTGTAAGATGACATAAACGTGGTATTGTTTTGCTTTGTTTTTTCAAAAATTACAAAAATGTAATTTCTTTTGTCTATCATGCTGTTAATATTTACATTTGCGGCAATTTTTTTAACCTTATTGCATTTAAGAGTACATGTGCTTTAAATAATGTCATATCAAGTTTCTCGAAAACCCAATAGTTTTCTGTGAAAATGAGCTCAAAATTCCGTATTTTCAGAAACGCTCAAACGTCACTTTCTCAAAAATGGCTCCAAATTTTTTCTTCATACATTTTTAATGGATAGTGCTTGTTGCACTGTTTAAAATGACATAAAATTCATTTTTGTGTATTCTTTTCTTTTTCAAAAATTACAGAAAAGTATTTTTTAATTATATATTTAATTTTTTTTATTTTTTAAAAGTATTTTTTTATTATCTGTTACGGCGTTAATATGCACATTTCCAGCGATTTGTATGTACTATTGCTTTTGTGAATGGAAGTGCTTCAACTGACTTTCAATGAAGTTTTTCGAAATCTCAAAAAGTTTCTATGAAAAAGAGCTTCAAATTTCGCATTTGCAGTAACGCTTAAACACCATTTTCTTAAAAACGGCTTCAAACTTTTCAATGAAAAGTTCCTTAAAGGTCGAGGTTTTACACTTCTATAGTATTATTAATGTAATATCTCGTTTATACCATTAGAAAACCGAAAAATTGAGAAAAGTTCAGAAAAATATAGTTTTGGGTTGCGATAGTTGGCAGCTGGCAAGAGTTTGTAGCAAGTCCGAATTGCTAGCCCAGACCAAAAAAATAGAAAACTGATATGAGAAAGTTGGTGCCATTCTGTAGCACCACTAGTTAACACTCTCCTGAGACATTGCTATCGAAATTGCATCACCAGCGATATTGTAACGAAAAAATGCGCCCTTACAAGACGCCAGGCAGGGATGTGCATAAGCATTTCTGCCATTGGTTTAGATGATTCATTCAATGAAGTCTTCACGTAATATTATTGATATAAATAATGAAAAGCTTGGCGGTAACGTTTCATGATATATCTTTGTGATTCCTCTCCGAGCCGTCTTTTATTAAATAATAATGGTTACGTTGCGTAACATCCCTCTACTTCTTTAGTATTACAGTTTTATTTCTTGAACACGTGATCAGAATTTAATAAAGAAACATTATGATTGCCACTCTTTTCTCTGTCCACCTCATCCCACTTCACCCTGCTCAGCGTAAAACGATTCCGGCATGTGAGCCGTGTACCTGGCCGCCCAAAGTCCGGAATGGGAACGACTCAGAAACAGGAAAGTTACTGCAGCTTATTTTACCTGAAGCTCACTTCCTCCTCTCTCGCCTCAATGAGCTGGCTGCTTTGAATGGGGGCAACGATATACGGTTGCCAAATTGCCAAAACAAGAATAGGTGCTCCCCAATCATGGGTTGCAAGTTAAAATATAGACCCGGTACTTGCACGCACCACACTATCGCTCATGCCTGGGGACCAGTCGGCAGCATAGAGCTTGTCCCGATTTGATGGGTCAAGGTCCCGGTAGATAGCTGGTCCTTCTCCCTGGTGGAAGATATCTGGTTCGAGCGGGTTACCCAGCAAACCGATGTGAAGGTCGGTGCCAATCTCACCTTCCAGCAGGGGAAGAACATCTCCACCTCCTGTGATAAGATCATGCTAAGAACTAGAGGGCGGATTTTCATGACCAAAAACATCGCCAAAATGATTAATAAAATGCCCTAAAACCAAAGAAAAATTATGTAAAAAATGTTATCAAAAACAGTTCCGATGAACAACGCAAGCTGTTGGATACGTTACTGATGTAATCGAGGCTTCTTCCATTCGTTCGAGTGAACTCAGCTTGCAAACATTTGGATTGGACTTTTTTAACAAGAAAATCTCTGTCTTTAGTTATCCTGAAATCGGCTGAACCGGCAATGATGCTGAGATACGTTACAAGAATTACATACTTACGAGTCTGTCAAAACACTTTCTCAGTGAACAAATGGAATATGTTACTGAGTAATTATGTGAAAAACATTAGTTGCATCTCGTAAATATTATCTGAAGCAAGTACCATTAAAAATGACATTAAAATCGATGAAATCAGCAAAAATTGCATTAAAAATGACGAAGAATAGTAAAAAAGACTTATTAGTCTTATTTCCTTTTGTTATAACATAAAATGAATTTCTTTACTAAATGGCATTGTTCTAAAGTGAAAAGAATAAAATGACACTTGATTAAAATCCGCCCCCTACTAATAACCCAGCTGTTGATGCGACTAAATATATATTTTTTACATCATGCACTACATTTATGGGACTAAATACAATAGCAATTTCCGCGTCTGGAAACACGAAATAACCAAACACTCAGTATTCAACACGCGTAGAAACTCTAAATAACCATTCAATCAATTGAACCGTTTCCATTTTACACACTCACTATAACTCATTATGAAAGATTTGTTCAGAGAAGTGGGAACAGTGAAAATGTATCACAAAACGCGAATCGACGGCATTCAACATTCTTAGAAACGCTAAATAACCATTGAATCAATTGAACTGATTCCATTTTACACCCTCATCACTACAACTCATTATGAAAGGTTTGTTCAGAGAAGTGGGAACAGTGAAAATGTACCACAAAACGCGAATCGACGGCATTCAACACTCCTAGAAACGCTAAATAACCATTGAATCAATTGAACTGACTCCATTTTACACCCTCAACACTACAACTCATTATGAAAGATTTGTTCCGAGAAGTAGGAACAGTAAAAATGTACCACAAAACGCGAATCGACGGCATTTAACACTCCTAGAAACGCTAAATAACCATTGAATCAATTGAACTGATTCCATTTTACACCCTCATCACTACAACTCATTATGAAAGGTTTGTTCAGAGAAGTGGGAACAGTGAAAATGTACCACAAAACGCGAATCGACGGCATTCAACACTCCTAGAAACGCTAAATAACCATTGAATCAATTGAACTGACTCCATTTTACACCCTCAACACTACAACTCATTATGAAAGATTTGTTCCGAGAAGTAGGAACAGTAAAAATGTACCACAAAACGCGAATCGACGGCATTTAACACTCCTAGAAACGCTAAATAACCATTGAATCAATTGAACTGATTCCATTTTACACCCTCATCACTACAACTCATTATGAAAGGTTTGTTCAGAGAAGTGGGAACAGTGAAAATGTACCACAAAACGCGAATCGACGGCATTCAACACTCCTAGAAACGCTAAATAACCATTGAATCAATTGAACTGTTTCCATTTTACACCCTCAATACTACAACTCATTATGAAAGATTTGTTCAGAGACGTGGGACTGCAGTGCGAATGTGCGGCAGGGGCGGGTCGTGGCTGACGGAGGACATGTACCTGGCGGAGCGCGAGCGCATGCACCGCGCCCTGGCGTCGGTGCGGGAGCGCGAGAAGCTGGTGGTGCTCAAGGAGAAGCAGATGGCGCGCGAGGAGAAGCGCGTGCGCGCGCAGCTGCGCCTGCTGCAGCGCAGCCTGCGCGTGGAGATCGAGCTGCTGCAGGCGCAGCAGAAGGTCAGCCATGCGACGCTTGGCGCGGCCGCTCGGCCTTGGGTGGGATTGGGTGGATTTCACGGTCGGTGAAACGTTGGGAGAAATGGCAGAGGCTTTACAGCAGTGGCGTGTATTCTCCGATACATCGCGTATACCGCCAGTGTATCTAGTTATTCGAACTGTTTAATAAATATTTCGTGAGTTTGGTAATCCTATAATATGTTATTGAGATTTTGAAAGCTTTAAAACAGATACGAAAAAATAACTGTTTGGTACCGGAAGCATCATAGAGATCCGTACCGTAGAGATCGAGCTGCTGCAGGCGCAGCAGAAGGTCAGCCATGCGACGCTTGGCGCGGCCGCTCGGCTTTGGGTGGGATTGGGTGGATGTGACGGTCGGTGAAACGTTGGGGAGAAGTAGGAGAGGCTTTACAGCAGTGGCGTGTATTCTCCGATACACCGCGTATACCGCCAGTATATCAAGTTATTCGAACTGTTTAATAAATATTTCGTGAGCTTGGTAATCCTATGAAATGTTATTGAGATTTTGAAAGCTTTAAACCGGGAGTGGTAGCTCAGTGCATCAACTGATGTCACTGCAGCGCCTCTGACCGGGAGGTCCTAGGTTCGAGTCCTGATGGCGGCAGGTTTTTCGACCCTAGCTTTTCAGCTAGGTCGAATTCAGTCGCTGTCTGGAGGAGAATTCTAGCGACCGGCTGCTCTGATCGGTAGTTTTCCGTGGTTTCTCCGATCAACACCAGGCGAATGCCGGAGCAGTACCTTACCAAACGGGCCACGGACCGCGCGCGATCTGACCTTCCTCTTCCTTGTCCTATCCTCTCCCCTTACACACACACTTACACTAACATGCACTACACTACTACATATTCCGGGAGACCGGTCGGGAGCTTGTCCCGGCTGGGGCGGTGCCCCGCTGGTGGGAGAGTCTTGGTTAGGGGGAAACCCCACTAGCCGACGGTAGGTCGGCGCCGGATCTCGCCATCCAGCGGAGGAAGATCACCGCCATCTCCCGAAAAAAACATGCACTTCACTAACGGGACTAATGACCACAGTAGTTGACGCGCCCGGAAACACGAAAAAATCAATCAATCAATTGAAAGCTTTAAAACAGATACGGAAAAATAACTGCTTTGCTACCGAAAGCATCATAGAGATCCGTACCGTAGAGATCGAGCTGCTGCAGGCGCAGGTCAGCCACGCGATGCTTGACGCGGGCGTTCGGCCTTGGGTGGGATTCTGTGAGAAGGTGGGTGTAACGTTCGATAAGACAGTCGGTGAAACATTGGGGATAAGTTGGAGAGACTTTAGGGCAGTGGCGAATTCTCCGATCGCGTGTATAGAACGATTTTCTTAAGGATGAGCCAAAGTGACAGCTAGTGCTGGCAACATAACTGAAGGTTCTGTGGTCGTTCCCTCGAGCCCATTAGACTCCCTTCCCGCATTCGTTCGTTTGCAGTTGGCTAACTTGTAAATGGCTTCGACGCTTCCTTTTGTGATATCCTCGTCCGACAACAATATAGTGCCCCGCGAGAAATAATTGAAATTAGGCAATGCAGTGTTATTGTGCTCTTCTGTAAAAATTATTTTTTCTATAAACATTGCATTAAATTTACTTTTTGTGTATTAAATATTATGTTTGTTTTAAAACCGATACTTGAATGCGAGATGCGTACCGGTGCACGTGTTTCCGACTAAAAATCGTTTGTCTTTCTATTTACATTCGTGGAAGTTTTCTTTTACTGATTGTGAGAGCATGTTAAGGGATTTTCTACATAAGGAATTAAATTTAAATATTTCCCGGACTCGCGTACGTGCATATACCTCAGCGAAATGTTTAGACTTCTTCATAGGGATGTTTTCACAGGAACCATTAGCACTGTATGAAGGGGCTGAACAGCTGAAGGCTCTAGCGGCTGAACAGCTGTCGCGGTGGAGGGATACTTCTCTGAATTACATGTGATGTTCACTTGTTTAGCGAACAGTCACTTTGGCTCATACTTAGAAAAGTCCTTCTATATCGCCGGAATACCTATACTTGTTTTTTTCTGACGTGGCGGCTGAGGGTAGTATCTCCAAGATGGAATTCGATTCGACTTTTTGAGTCATTTTCAGTCCTGCTGCAAGATGTTGCATGATAGCGACCACATCAAGCAGTGCTGCATTTCGAGCGACTCTAGCGGCAGGACTGAGAATGACTCAAAAAGTCGTGACGAATTCCAACTTGGAGATACTATCCTCAGCCGCCACGTTAGAAAAAACCAAGTATAGTAATTCGAAGTGTATAATAAATACTTCGTGAGTTTGATAATCCTCTAAAAAGTTATTGAGATTTTGAAAGCTTTAAAATAGATGCGAAAAAACTGTTTTGCTACCGAAAGCCAGTCAGTCTTCCGCATCCGTAAGCCGTATGAAGTGCGGTGGAGTGAGAAGTTTCAAACAGTTCTTAATACTGTCGAGAGAATTCGCTCGGCGCAGGCGAAGGCACCGCATGCCAGCTGCGATAACTTTTGGCTCCCCATGTTTCAAGGGCGGGGAGAAGAGAGAATGCGCTTCTGCACGGTCGGTAGGCACCGCAAAATATTGTGGTGAACAGTCCTTCTCTGGTCGTTCGTAAGTAACGCTTCTCTCAAGTTTTTGTGAAAATGGAGTGTGTTAATGATACAGACTTTAGTGGTTTGTGTGATTGTCTAATAGAACAATTATTAAGAACGAAATTTCATGGTATTGCGATTTCAGAAATGCTCAAAATGAAAGACAACGGTAGAGTTATCTTCCATAAAATGCGGTATACTTAAAATGATGTTCAGGATTCGCCACTGCTTTAGAGAGAAAATGAGTTTTGATGAAAACGTTGGGTGAGAAGTTGAGTGCGACGTTCGGTAAGACGTTGGATAAGACTTGGAATGAGAAGTTGAGTGAGATGCTGGGTGTGATATTCGGTTCGGTGTTAGTTAAGAGATTAGGTCAGACATTGATTGAGGCGATGGATGAGACGTTGGTTGAGACCTTGGCTGACACGTTGACTGACACGTCGGTTGAGATATTGAATGAGACGTTGAGGTGTCTTTGAATGAGATTCTGGATGAGACGGTGGATGAGACGTGAAATGTGAAGTTGGATGGGAGGTTGTGTGAGGCGTTTGAGAGACATTGTGGTATACTTTTAGTGTGACTTGAGAGAGAAAATAGTGAGACGTCAGGTGAGATGTTAACCCAGAAATTTAGTAATACGTATGGTGATAGGTTTCCTGCTAATAATGTTTAATATTAATAATAATCTACACTTAGTAACACAGTAGTTAAACGTGTTGTGAACGTGTTGTGAACATGTTGTGACAAGTTCAATAGTTGGAGAGAACATGTGAGTCTCACATTATGAAAAATGTCGACACGAGTACTTACAATGTTGGTCTGATCCAGATTGAGGTGTTATCTGGTCACTGTGGCCTTCTTCATGACTGTAGTCCCACACTACAGCCCTGAAGAAGGCTGCAATAATATAGTCGATACGTCGGCATCTCAGCTTTCGATGCGGCGCCGCCCGGACACACCAGATCATGACTGGCCGCGGAAGCCTACGACATCCTGATTCCGATTCTCTATTCGTCGTTCCTATACTTGGATTCATTCATAGCTGCTTGTGACGTAAATCAGTTGTTACGGTGTCATCCAATCGGAAGGTTGAACGCCACCATAATGACGTCACTGCAGTGACGTGTAAGGCCCCGATTGGATGGCACCGTAGCAGCTGATGAACTGTCACACGCAGCTGTGGAAAAATCGCAGACACGCGCAACCGGAAGGGTGAAGTGAGGCGTGTGGGCGTGTGGGCCGCAGGTGGAGGACCGCGAACGCAACCTGGAGCTGCGGATGCGGCGGCTGCGCAGCGTGGAGCGACTGATCGCCGACGAGCAGGAGCTGCCGCTCCTCTCAGTGCATCCGCAGCCCAACGACCCCTTCGCCACGCCCACGCTCCCCGGCGTCCACGGCCAAGCGTCGCCCGCGCCTGAGCCCGCGCCCGGGCCGTCCACGGGACCAAGGACTTCCGCGTCGCAAGAGTAGGCGCTAAGGCTTCTTCTTCTTATTCTTCTGCTTCAGCTTCTTCTTCTTCTTTTTCTTCTGCTTCTTTTTCTTCTGCTTCTTCTTCTTCTGCTTCATCTTCTTCTTTTTCTTCTGCTTCTTCTTCTGCTTCTTTTTCTGCTTCCTAGCTTTCTGCCTCCTAGTCCTCTTTTGTTTCTTCTTCTGTTTCTTCTTCTTCTTCTTCTGCTTCTGCTTCATCTTCTGATTCTTCTTTTATTCCTCCTCCTACTCACGCTTGACCTACTCCTCTTTCTCCTCTTGTTTCTCATCCTCCTTTTCACCTTCTCCTTATTCTCCTTATCCTTCTTCTCCGCTCTTTTTCCTCCTTCATCTCCTGTCCTTTCCCTCGTTATCCTCCCCTTCTCGTCTTACTAAACCTCCTCCTAGTCCTCTTCGTTCTTCTCCAGCTCTTCCCTCGTCCTTTCCTACTTCTTCTCATTTCGTGACATATTCATCTTTCTCCTACTTCTCGCCCTCCTTCTCCTCCCCTCCCCTCATTCTCATTCCTCTATTCAGATCATCTTCTTCCCCGTTCATTTCCTCTCCTTCACCTCCTTATCATCCCCTTTTCCTCGTACTGAACCTCCTTATCCTCGACCTTCTCGTTGTCATCCCATGTTTTTCTTACCTTCCTCCTCCCCCGTCCGGCTTCTTTTCCTTCTCTTCTCCATCTCCTCCATTACTTCCTCCTCCTCCTCCTCCTTTTCCCCCTCCATCCCTTTGCCCTTCTCTTCATTCCCCTCCTCATCGTCCTCTCTCCTATATCTGCTCCTCCGCGATACATTCTTCTCCTTCTTGCTTTCCTTTTCCCTGTTCCTCTTTCTCCTTGCCTTTTGTTCTTGAAGTGTGCAGAGCCGGGTTCAAAATAGCGAAGGATTCATTTCAAGATCTTCATATTATGCAGATCTTTTGTTACATACAATTTTGTTAAGAAGCTCACATACTTATGCTGCCAACCTGTTTTTTGTTTGTTTGTTTTTGTTTTCATATTCTCCAGAAGAGCGTTTTAAAGTGTGAAACTTCATAGTTCATAAACCGTAATTAGACATTTCTAATGAAATATACAAGGGCCCTGTACGCTTCTTTATTATAGAAATAACATGGTCAATACTGTCTCATTGAACTACCAGATGGTACGTTTAAATGCTTTTTATTATAATCTTTTTTTCTCTGTACACTTCATTTATTCTCTTCGTTCTCCTCTTTCACGCTGTTATCCTCCTCGATTTTCTCTTTTTCTTTCGATCTTTGCCTGCTTTCTTTCTGCTCTATATACTCACTAGCATACCCGTTCGAGAACTCTGGCATGTACCCACCCTCTTCCCTATTCTTCCATTTCCATGTTAAGCCTGTAATACATCTTTTTCTTGAAAACCCTCTTATCCTCCGTCACTTGTTCTATGTCTCCTTGTAATTGGTAACAACATAACACACCCTTGTCAATACAAACTATTCTTATTTAACTTTATTGCCTAGCAGAGAGGTACACCGGTGTAATTCAATCGCGTAGAATATCAAGTATTTAGTTTAATTTCACATTCAGTTGCATTTTCTACAGGCTCTGAACAGGTGGGGTAGAATCGAGAAGCGTCGAACCAGCAAAAATATAATAGAATGTTCAAGAAGATCTCATCCTGTAGATTACGGTGTGAGGAACGTTTATTGGAGTTCTTTGGCTTCAAAATTTTAGTTTTTAAGGCCCTAAAACGCTTAATTTTAGAGTTATTTAACGATATAAATTAAATAATAATACCGAGTGTTGCGGGTTGCATCTGGCATGCATTTTCTTAAACAAATCCTTCATGTTTTTAAAGTCAAAGAGCAATTCGTCACGTTTACGTAAAATTCTCTTTCTTTAGAGAAATCGTTTATAAATATCGGTTTCGTGTGAGAGCCACAAAAGGTATGTATACTACTGAAATAATATAGGAGACGTTTTTTATCAGTTCCACCCTGCGCCATCAATTTCTTTCAGCTGTCTTTCATTTTTATTTTCATATTTTCCTTCCGCTAGTCTTTTCCCTCCTGTCACTTCTCCTTCCTTCCCTTCTTCCCCTTTTCTCTCCTTTCATTGCATGAAGAAAAATCGTGTGATACAGAAACCGGCTCAATAAGCACAGACCAAGAGTTCAGATGTGCTTTAGGAATTTGGAATTATATGTACCGTATTCATAAATAAATTCTGTTTTTAATCTAAAAAATATGAATATTTTTATGTTATGCTTTCTAAAAACTTATGATTAGGACTCTTAAGCCTAGATTTAAAGAAAGCTAATACAAAAACTTATGTAACACGATTTTTCATAAGAAATTAAGAAAATCCAGTAAGAGCTCCTCGTATTTTAAACTCATTGTCCAAAATTTATTAAATTTATTAATTTATTATTAATTAATTAATTTAAATTTATTAGTAGTAATTTTATTAATATTTAATAAAATTACAAATTAGTAAATAATTAGTTATTAATTTCAAATTAATAAATAATGAATTATTTAAATTTATTAGTAGTAAATTTAGCAGTAAGTTAGATGCTAAGACACCGACTAGATAGCAGTAGCGAAGATCTTGGGCGTCTGCTTCCAGAGGGCGCCGGACCTCGTTCAATTTGCCAGGCCCTGATCCCGGGACTCCGCCGGCGCGCTCTTCCTCCTTCACCGCCCACGCGGCGCCCTTGCAGCCGCCCACCCCGCCCAAGCCGCGCCCCTCGCAGGTGCGATCGCTCGGCCATTTTATTTTACGCACAACGAAGGTTCTATTCAACATTTGAATAAGCAAAAAATCAAAAATAAATAGTAACAAATTAATAACGCAATGTGATAAATAAATAAATAAATAAATAAATAAATAAATAAATAAATAAATAAATAAATAAATAAATAAATAAATAAATAAATAAATAAATAAATAAATAAGTAAGTAAGTAAGTAAGTAAGTAAATAAATAAATAAATACCGGGAGTGGTGGCTCAATGCATCAACTGATGTCAAGCAGTGCCCCTGAGCGGCAATACAGATTGAAAAATATGTAGGGTTTTCGTGGATTGCACGTAGAAATTCTGAATTCTGATATTTTGTTGTGAAAAATGTGTTTTTGAAAAACATAATTTTTACTCCTTTTTTTGAGTTATTTAGCATCAAATAGTTCATGGAAGATGCGTTTGAATTATATATTTGCAAACGGGTGGGAGAAAAGTATTGGAATGGATAGAGGAGGTTAACAAAATACAATTCAATTTTTAATTATAAGTAAACAATAATTAATTTTTAAAATATGGCACTTAACTTTTACAAAAACAACTTTCAGAAGAAGATTTGAACGAGTTTTATGTGTACATTTTCATGGTAATTTAGGCAGGCCAAATTGGTAAAATTTGTCAGATTTTCATGATAAACAACAATGTGGTAGAGGTTTTGAGATACTAGATTTCATTGTGCCTGGTAATAATTTTTGACATTCAGCAATAACTTACAAATCATATAGCTTCTGCTCTTCATCTTTTCTTATACTCGCAATGTAGTATTGAATTGATTTGACACTCCTTTCGACTATGTTAGTTACAACTTTCAAAAGTTTGGTCATCCTCTGTCCTTTCAAAGAATCCATGTCTTCATTCAATGCAAGAAATCATTTGAAAATTTGAATCTTTTGAAAATCTCTAATGTTGGTGATGTTATAAAGTAATTGAATTCTTTACCCAAAAATACTGAGCTTCTTTGGATCTCAGAAAGTAATATATTTTGCATAAGACTACCTATAAAATCAACCACAGCTCTACAGCCTTCTCTGGGCAAATGCAATTTAGTATTATTGTAGTTACTCAGGAAAAAAGCCTAATAATCTTTTCGACCTGAATTTTCATTTATTTTCAATTTGACTAGTTCGTTATCAAAATCATAATTTGTCTATTACGGGTCACTCTGAATGAAACCTTTTGAAAATGTCAGGTGGAGGGCGAGTAGTTTCATCCATTTTGTAATCAAAAATTGCCTTCAATATTATTTCTGAAATATGGTGTTTTTTTTTCAAGTATAAAATATCCTATTCAAACAATTTTTCTAACAAATCACAATTACCAGTTAAACGACCGCAATTGCAAGAAATAGTGTCAAAATACTTATATTTTTTAAATTGCCCCATATTTCCCAAAGCATAGGATACGAAAAGTATTGAAATCACCTCAGAAACGCTGTTTCAAATACGGATTCTCATTCAAACCTACGATATGTTGAAAATTGCGTAGTTTAAATTTATTTTATGACGTGTAGTAGTATGACGTGAGTAGTTCTTCCAATACGCTCTGTACTGCATTCCCAAATGGCCGGAGAATCTCGAGTGTTCCTGGCCGTGCCTGGCGAAACGCGCTACTCGAACTCGAAAGTATCAACTTAAGAATGAAACGGAGCGGTGTTTTGAGTACCCTCGAATTCTGGGACGTTTTAACTTAATGTAGTTGTGTAATCTCGGTTTTATTAATTCCCACGCATAATTGGAAAACTTTAAGAAGGTTTCTTAGTTATGTTGAAACAAAAACAGTTGCTGCACATAAATTCGAACACATGCTTCTAATGGTGCCACAAGACCAATCCAGGCTTTCGTTATTAAATTTCGTAACTAAATTTGCGAAAAGAAACAATTTTACACCAGGCACTTTATGGGGTCTTGTTGTGAGATTTACAAATGGCTCTAAGAACAAGTGAAAGCACTTTTGAAATAAAAGACATTGCCAAGAAAAGGCGCCAGTAAAAATGTTTGGGAATATGCTGTTTTGTGTTGTATGCATTCTAACTAAATCAGCTAAAGCTCACAAAAAACTCCGTCTCATGTCCGTGGTCACAGTAACAATGAATCTAAGAATTCCATAGCAATGTCAATTTCAATTTGGGCTTAAAGATACAAAAGATTTATTGAAATAAATTAGGATAAACAATTTCAGAAAAAATGGGTGTTGTTTGCGTGTTAAAATGACAGAATATCTACGAAAAATATTACGCATCCCAATCTGCCAGTAGATCCAGACATCCCGGATATTCGACAAATTTTGCCTTGACTACGAAAAATGCCCTACTCTGCCACAGGTTGAGGTCAGTCAATAGGTCATGACATCTTTGTTGAGTCCCGAACACCGTAAAATGAACCGGGGACCACAGTAGCCGGAACTTGAAGCTCGGAGTACATTACTCCGCCACAACCGAATGTAGACTGCTCGTCCTTCCTGTTGCGAGCAATCATCGCGGAGAACCTAGGTGTAGCCGCTTGAACTCGTATACACTAGCTGCGTGGTTGTGTATTGCTCCACCAGTGCGCTCTTATGTGGGCGGACCACTTCGCGTTCGAGGATATAAGAAGAAGCTTATTAAATAACACTAGGGAACACCATTTTTACCTCCAGGAAAGTAGAGTACGCAACATACTCAATTTTATACGTTGATTACGAAGATCACAGTAAAAACGCCAGATCACGTCATAGTTTTTAAATATACCGTAACATACCGTACTTTGCTATTAATGCAAATAATTTAAATTTTATCTGTAAGATATGTAGAATTAATACGCATAAAATCTATTTAAAAATAAAATATTTGTTCAGTTCATCTAAGACACTTTAATGATAAAGTAACAAAATTAGACTTTTTTTACCGTCTCTATTGGACAATTACAGTCTTTATTCTTGCGTCTGATTGTCGTTTACAATTACGAGTAGGTCTTAGTGGATGTTTTGAAAGCAAGTCACGTGCACCATAATATTTTCTAGTGCGCATCGTCACCGAAAGGAATTATTTTATACCCTTACGATATCGCAAATACACAAGTATCGATCTGTTGGAGTGGAAGATCCTGAGTCTATCGGTGTCATGCAGAGCTGTATCTGCAGTGCGCGTGAAGTTCATATGTGGTTTGCTTGTGCCTCAAATATATTTATGTTACAATTCTGCAGGACCATTTTAAGAGCTTTAGGGGTCTTTGGGACTACGTTAATTTGGGGGCCTATATTCCTACTTTCACCGATCCCCAATTTAAAGACAGGTTTTGTTAAAAAACATAACTTCTCATCACTGAGTGACATTCTCGTATCAATCAGCAACATTCTATATTATAAATATTTTCCAATGAGGCGTGGCATATGAGTCCGTAATGTTAATTTTTTGCGTATAGTTTAATCACCTATCATTTTTTATAGGTTTTTTATTTTATTTTTGAAAAAAATAGTATTATATATTTTTTAAGAGATATCGGGGGTCCTGGGCCCGGTTCCCTCGAGCCCGTGCGTTAACACAGCAGCGCGGTTTTGTGGTTTCCATGAAGTGAAATTTTCCACATGATATGTAGAATTTAATCGGTGCGATAAAATGCAAATCGACAGTGTGCGAATCAAGCTGATAACTTCTGTTACGCTTGTGGCAGATTTACACCCAAACTTCAAAGGAACAAAACATATAAAATTACAAAACTTGCGTTTTCTTTATACTTTGACTGTCGTGTTTGTGATCAGGACAAAACATGGGTTGCTCACTAGTGCTATGTCACATGTACAACGAACCTTAGGTTGTGATTGTATGGAAAACTCAAATCATTGTCATTCTCTCTACCAATGTTATGGAGAATACCAACAAACGATTTTAAAGTCTGCATATTATTGCACGAATGTTCGTATTCCATTTTGAGTTGTTTTTACCTCATATCAAACATGCTCATAAAATTTTGTACCAATATAACTGGAGTGACAATGAGTATAGAATTTTTGTTTATTTCAAATACAAAACATGTTTATATCTTTTGAACCTTGCATGATATAATTTTTTTATAATTTTCGAAATTAGCATGATCGTTTCTTAAAAAACCCTTTTTACCCTAGATTTATGAAAAAAAAAATTGTTTATTTGTGTAATTAGAACGTAGGCTTCCGCGGCTGGAGTCAGTAGTTACTTGGCTCTCCGCCGCGTCCTAGGCACAGGTGCAAACGTTTTGGCCGCCATTCTCTGTCCTTCCTCAGAGCAGTCCTAGGCACCTGTCCCCAGGTCACGGCATCCCCTGGACAGTCAAGAAGCTATTGCTAAATAACTGTTCACGATGACCTTGACACACCATGGAATCTCTGCTTGCAGCTGGAATCAGCCCCACTTTCGAAGCGGGCGTCCGAAGTTCTCCTGTCCCGTCCATCGACCGCGGCATTGTCCCAGCCGTCTCGTCCATCGTCGCCACCACCGACGCCGCGTCCTCCGTCCCGGCCATTGACGCCGCCACCGCCGACGCCGCCGCCGTCGCCGCCGTCGTCGCCGCCGCCGTCGTCTCCGCCGCCGCAGCCAACTCCTCCTCGTACTTCATCGCGACCTGACTTCATGCCTCGGTTGTCCGAGATCATTCCCGACCTCACGGACACCTCGTTCCATATCTCGCGGCCGTCGTCGAGGCTGTCTGGGCAGCAGTCGACCCCGCCCTCCTCAACGCCCGCCTCTCCGGAGATCCCCCACCGGCGAACGCCGGCGTTCCATAGGCCCCCGGAGACCGACAGCGACATTGACGATGAGGCACGCAAGAAAGAGGATGACGCACGCAAGAAAGAGGATGATGAGCGCAAGAAAGATGGAAAGTAGCACTTTCCTGTTAGGATCCACAGAAGCGTTCTGCTACAAATTTGTTGCTGAGCGAAAACTGTGAGAATTTAACCTTAAATAGTTTTTTTGTGTAGTTGAAAATCACTGTCACGTAACTAAGATGTGTTTTTTTATTTACACATTTATGTATTTATTTTACTGTGTCTGAATTTATTTATATTATTGTTTTTATTATAAATATTATAAAATACACTATTAGTTTTGTATTTTTTAAATTTTGCCCAAACTTTTCACTACTTCATATCCGTTTTATTAACCCATCACAAAATTATGATGTTTGCAGGCAATGCCGTGAATCGTCTCCTATATTATTTCAGAAGCATACATACCTTTTTTGGCTCCCACACGCAACCAGTTTTTGTAAATGAGGTCTCAAAAGAAAGAGAATTTCACGGAGACGTGAAGAATTACAATTTTAACTTAAAAAATATGAACGATTTGTTGAAAAAACATAAATATTCATGTCCAATGCAACACGCAACACTCAGTCGCATTTCTTTTTAATCTAAATGTTAAAAAAACTCCTAAATAAAGCGTTTGGGGGCCTTAAAAATTAAAATTCTGAGACCTAAGGCCTCAATGAAGCGTTCATCACGCCGTAATCAATAGGATGTAATCTTTTTGAACATTCTATTACATTTTTGCTGGTTCGACGCTTGTCGATTCTACCCCACCTATTCAGAGGCTGTAGAATCTGCAACCGAATGTGAAATTAAACGAATATTGAAGATCAAGTGAGTGAATTACTAAAATTCTCTGCCTGATAATAACATAAAAAGGAATAGTTTTTCTTGACAAGGGTGTATAGTATTGTTATTTACTTACAAGGAGAAGGGTGTATATAACAAGTGACGGAGGATGAGAGGGTTTTGAAGAAAAGATATTACAGGCTTACATAGAAATGACAAAATACGGAAGATTGTGGGGTTTAACGTGAGACATAATAAACAAAATTAAACATGAGCCCGTGACATTATTTTCTTTAATGAAAAACATTCATGAATTTATTCTTTAACTTCCAGATTCCCATAAAATACAACTTAATGTATTGAAGTATATGCTTCAAATAGATAATGAGTGATCAAATTATTAAGTGCTTTCTGTGTGATTAACGTAATGTTTCTATGAAAAATTGTCTGAAGTTAAAGTAATCGGGCTGATTAAATGGCATTACGTAATATGTTATGAAAAACGTTTTATTGCCTTGGAACAGGAACATGAATGCACCCGTTTATACCGCCCCGACGCTATGAATTTGGCCCTTTAGGCTCGGCTTAATCTATTTGTTATCCACGCCTGGGTGTAAGGGAGGCAGGTGGCGAATATGACGTACTTTCTTCGCCGAATTAGCGCACTTGGCCTTCCTGAGCATTTCTTTCGTCACGCATCTATAGAAATAGAACATTTTTTACTAGAAAGCAACAGCTCCACTTTTGTACGTTATGAAATTACAAATATATTTCACAAATACTATTTTTTAGGTCGTTTTCTAACACCTTGGTCATATAGCGACCACTAGAATTGTTTTACCTGTAGGGGCCACTATTGGAAGAACACGTAAGTTCAACACAAATACAGACAATCATCCATGCCCGAGGTGGGATTTGAACCCGAAACCTTTTGAACCGAAGCAGCTACGGTCCTGCAGCCTTAGCGAACTCCGTGCATTGAACAATCCTGGTCGGCACAAATACTAATTGTTGAAACTTAAGAGAGTTTAAATACGATTTTTGTTATGTATGGAAAAACAGCAAGTTAACAATAAGATTTTTATTACAGTTTCGTTGTCGTTACAAAATGTACCAAAA
>BLKR01011735.1:0-28327 GCA_011170035.1 Teleogryllus occipitalis
TCGTCTTAGAATTTCCAGGTTCGACCTACTTGAGGAGCCCCACAATTCAATACCATAGGTCCATGTTGGTTTGATTACAGCCTTGTAGATCTGAACCTTGTTATACAAGGACAGCTTTGAATGTCTGTTTATTAGCCATTCCAGTTTGAGGATTTTAAGTTCTGCTTCCTTTCGCTTGGTTTTGATATGGGTTTTCCAGGTCAGGCGTTTATCCAAGTGCAGTCCAAGGTATTTGACTGTATCAGCTTCGTGGAGTTCTGTGTTGTTTAGTTTTACTTTTGGGCAGTTTTCTTTTCTTAGTGAAAAAGTTACGTGTTTTGATTTTGTTTCGTTAACTGTGATTCGCCAACGATGACTCCAATCTTCGATTTTGTTAAGATGTTCTTGAAGATGTTGTGATGCACAGGAAGGATCTTTATTTGCAGAGAGAATAGCAGTGTCGTCTGCAAAGGTGGCTATTGTAGTTCTTTCTGTAATTGGTAAGTCTGAAGTTGATAAGAGATATAATAATGGTCCAAGAATACTTCCTTGTGGCACCCCTGCAGAAATAGGTTGGAATTCTGATAGAGCGTCCTGGTATTTCACTTGAAATTGGCGTTCGCAAAGGTACGATTTGAAAAGTAAATAGGAGTGTGGGAGAAGGCGTTTTATTTTAAATAAAATTCCTTCATGCCATACCTTGTCAAATGCTTGTTGAATGTCTAGAAATGCTGCAGAACAATACATCTTTTTTCCAAGCTTTGAGAAATTGTGTTTACAATACGATGAGTCTGCTCTATTGTTGAGTGCCCTTCTCGAAAGCCGTATTGAAAGTCAGGAATCACATCTTTAATTATTGGCTTGAGACGTTGTAAGAGAAGTTTCTCAAAAACTTTTGATAGGACAGGTAGCAGACTAATCGGTCGGTACGACGTTACTTCCGTGGCAGTCTTTCCTGGTTTCAAGATCGCTATTATTTGTGCATATTTCCATTGACAAGGATAATGACTAGTTCGAAGTATTGCGTTGAATATACTTGTTACGAATGCATATCCTTTTCTTGGCATTTCCTGTAAAATCTTACCAGTAATAAGGTCGAACCCTGGACTTTTCGTGGGATGCGTGTGTTTTTTAATTGTTTGTTCGACTTCTCGTGAGTTGAAATGCTTTATGGGCAGTGATAACTGTAGAGGTATATCCAGAAACTCTAGTACTTTATTTTCAATAGTACTTGGGTTTGTTGCAGGTTTGAAAACTGATGCGAAGTGTTTTGCAAAGCATTCGACCTTTTCTTCTGCGCTTCTTGCCCACGTGCCATCTTTTCGAATTGGTGCGATGTATTGTTGAGGTCGTTTCAATTTTCTTGTTGCTTTCCAAAGTGAATAATTCGTTTCAGCAGTAGGTGATAGAGCTTGAATATAATTAGAAAACGATTTGTTTTCGTATTCCTTAATTTGACGTGTTAATTGTCTGGCTGCGGTGTTATATTTCCTTTTGTCATCTGGTTGACGTGTCATCATGAATATTCGTCGGAGTCGACGTTTTTCTACCAATTTTTGTCTAATTTCTGCGGGATACGTTGGCGATTTATTTATTGTTTCTCTTGGTGTTGCGGCCCAGGCAGCGTCTTGTAATGTGTCTGTTAGGTGCTGTATTGCGTCTTCGATGTTTTCACCTGTTGTTAGCGGTGCATTTGCAGATAGTTTATAGTTCACGTAATCTCGGTACTTGTCCCAGTTTGTCTTATTACTTGATAGTTTCAGAGAATAACTTCTTTCAGTTATATTTGAACTGATGGTCATTTCTACTGGGGTGTGGTCTGAGGAAAGGTCGTAACAAGATTTCACTTCTACTGTACCAAGATGCACACCTTTTGCTAAGTAGAAATCCAGGAGGTCAGGAAGCTTGTTGGCGTCGGTGGGCCAGTACGTAGGTTCACCGGTCGATATAGTAGAAACATTTAGTTTGTTTAATACTTTGAGAAGGTTTTTTCCTCGTGATGTGTTGAGTCGTGAGCCCCAGTGCTGATTCTTTGCATTGAAATCGCCTCCAGCTATGAATCTTGATCCTAATGTATTTATAAAGTCTTGAAACTTTTGTTCTGTTATTCTATGTTTAGGCGGACAGTATACTGATGTTAGCGTTAGTAAAGCTTGACCTTCTGTCACCATTACAGATGTTGCTTGTATTTCTTCAGTTTTATATTCGTTCAGTTCATAATGTTTAATTGTGTTTCGAATTATTATAGCAGTTCCTCCATGCGCTGTACCGTCCGGGTGCTTGGTATTATATATGTCATATCCGGGTATCTTTAAGTAGGATTTTTCAGTGAAGTGAGTTTCGGAGATTAGCATAATATCTATGTATTTTTCTTTGAGAATAGTTACGAGCTCTCTTCGATGTTGGATTAAACCATTTGCGTTCCAGAGAAAAATTTTAATTTTTGGTGCCATTTAATGCATCTTGGATATTAATGACGTCAGTAGGCTAAGCAAAGCCCCAATTTGTTCCGATTGTTGTTTAAGGATGCTTTCGAACCTTTGGAATGAGGTTTCTATTATTTTGTAAAGATCTGTTTGGTTTTGGTTGTGGGGTATAGCGTATGTTGAGTTTTGAGGAAATACTGTACGTGAGAAGGGATTGGGTTGAAAGTGGCGAACTGGGAGGGGAGGGAAATCTGAGGCATTTGGCACTTTTTGTATCTTCTTGGTGGCGGTGTCTGTTTCTTTTCTCTGCTTGCTACGTTTATTAACGTAATCTTGGTACACTTGGCAGCCTTTATAGTTGGCTGGATGATTTCGCGAACATAGCGCGCAAGTTGCTGGCTGCGTTGTAACTTTTTTGCATTCTTCTGTGAAGTGTTCTTCACCGCATTTCACGCACCTCGGAGTTGCTTTACAGTATTTCTTCGTGTGACCATACTCTTGACAGCGATGACATTGTACTGGCGTTTTCTTTTTGTACGGTGCTTCAAATTCTATCTCTGCATTTACAAGTGTGTTGATATTGTAGATTTCTGCATTGTTTGCACTTGGTTCTAAGTCTATAAAAATAGCGATAGCGGCTTTTTGCTTATTCGATGAAGTACGTTGTGCATATTACGAACGGTGTGACCCTTGGATTTAAGTTCAGCTTTTACTTCTTCTATGTTTGCTGACGGATGCAGATATCGGAGCACTACACGAAATGCTCTGTCTTTCTTTGATTGGTAGGTGTGGTATTTGGCCTCGGATTCGTCTAGTTGCTTAATTATTGCTCTGTAAGCGTCAATGGTTTTTGGTTGCACTTTTACATCCTCGCTGTACATTTTGTACGTGAAATCATCTTCTTTTACTTGTAGTTTTAGAAATTCTATTAATTTTGATACGTTTGTAACACTTTGCACGAATATTGGCGGTATGTTATGATCTATGGGGGGCTTTTTGGGAGTTTCAGCTTCCGGTTTGTCTTCTAATGCTGCATATCTATTTTTATGCGTAAACAGAGGCGCACTAACGCTCGTGGAAGTTGGCATGAACTGGTCACTATTGGCGTGTTTTTTCCTTTTTCGAGGTTGTTGCCACTCTAGGGTACTCACGGTTTTATTTGAGGTTGTTTCAGACGACTCCGGACCTTGTAGTTGTTGAGGCCATTGCTGTGGCTGCGTTCCATGAAGTTCCCAGGGTTGGCCTTGCTGATGTGCTGGATAGAAGCCTGTTGGATCTCTCATAAATAGTTGTTGTTGATTTATTTGTATCAATTGTGGATCCTGATTCATTAAATAATGATGTTGCTCTAGTTTTTGCTGCACATTTTGTTGCATTTGAAAGTTAACTTGATTACTGTTTTGCCCCGCTGGGCCACTTATAGCTTGATCTTTTATTGGTGTTGAATTAATATCACTGAATTCACTATGATGATTTAGTGTTTCCACTGCTCTAGCGATGTGCTGCCCCGTATCAGGGGAGCCACTTGCAAACATTGTCACTATCACTGTACACTTAACTCGTACGGTTTGTACTCTGCTAACTTTATCTCACTGAAATCGCCGGTGAAGGAGAGCGCTCGGCGCACGTCCGCTCGCTACCGTGTTCAGGCGAGAACTAAGGAATATCAGTTTTCAAAAAATTGGCTGAACGGTTTAGACGCTAGAGTTGTTTACTGTCAGACAGATGGACGGACGTTTTGCCGTCAACCGAGTTTTTGGAATCAATGGCCCCCAAAACATGGATTCTGGCTGCATCATGTGTTAGAGGAATTCTTTTCAAAATTTAGCTCCTGGATTAATTCACTTCTTCTTTAACATGATCCGGCAATAAGAGTTTTTCTGCTGAAAATTCGTTGTTTTTTCCCGCAGCATTACATAACTTTCTCTCTTCTGCGTAAGCGGTAGAAGGTAAAAATATGTTGTAGCGTGCGAAAGAGAACCTGAAAAATTTATATTCTCAGACCTAGAAAACCGGGAAAAAACCTTGAATTCCAAAAAGGTAGATCGCTGGTCACCCTAAGGGAGGAGGTTTGTTTCCCATGGGTATCTGCTAAATATAGTTGGGCTCAGTGGGAAGTTTTTGCTTAAGGGTTGGCTAGGTTGCGCAACACTAGGTGTATTTGTTTCCTTGCACTTGCTAGGCTGTTTGCTATGGTTTTATGGATGGACATGTCGATGACGGAAGGGGGTTGTGAGTATTGAGAAGATAAGGATAATTGTCATAGTGTAATAGAGAATACTTGTTTTCAGCTGTGATTGGTTGTGGTGATTGTGTTTTTACTTTCGCCAATGGACGGTTGAAACGTTCTGCAGTGTTGCCTACTGTTGTCCAACCGTTTCTGTTTTGAATGATCTCTTCAAGCCTACAGATTTGTTGTTCTAGTCTATTGTTCACTTGTATGAATGCTTTAAGGTCGACTTTGAGAGTGTACAGAGTAGAAAGTGTAGAGCGAGTAGTAACCATGTCACGAGTATCAAAGTGAATGTGAATGTGAATGTGAATGTGAAAATAAATAAATGAGATCCAAGATAAATGTAAAAAATATTATCCAAATTAATATCTTTTAAATTAAATGTTTTAAAGTATTTAATTTAAGTTGAATTTGAGTGAGAGTGAAACGAGATTTTAATAGCGGGAGCGGGAGCTCAGTGCATCAACTGATGTCACTGCAGCGCCTCTGACTGGTAGGTCCTAGATTCGAGTCCTGACGTCAGCAGGATTTTCGACACTAGCTTTTCAGCTAGGTCGAATTCAGTCGCTGTCTGGAGGAGAATTCTAGCGGCCGGCTGCTCTGATCGGTAGTTTTCCGTGGTTTCTCCGATCAACACCAGGCGAATGCTGGAGCAGTACCCTAACAAACGAGCCACGGACCACCCGCGATCTTATCGTTCTCCTCCTTGTCCTATCCTCTCCCCTTACACACAAACACACACACACACTAACCTTCACTACACTACCACATATCGACGGTCGACCGGTCGGGAGCTTAGAGCTTGTCCCGGCCGGGGCGGTGCCCCGCTGGTGGCAGAGTCCTGGTTAGGGAGAAACCCCGCTATCCGACGGTAGGTCGGCGCCGGATCTCGCCATCCAGCTGGAGAGGATCACTGCCATCTCCCGAGGAAAAAACCACGCACTACACTTACGGGACTAATGTGCCAAAAGTGGCTCAAGTGCCAAAGATTCGGTCACAATTTTGCGACCTTACTTAGAGCAAAACGAGTCTTCCAGACAGCCAAGTGGTTACCACAAAACGAGGATTCTGACTATACACCTGCTAGAGCAAGTGATTTACCATATTCAGATACAAGATTTATCAGCTTCTGCATTACTAGATCCCCAAAGTTCGAAATTTTCTGTCGAAAAATCGCCCATTCCTGCTGCAGCATTACAAAACATTATCTTTTCTACGTAAGAACATAGTAAGGCGAGAAAGTAAAATCGATTATCTGCGAAACATGCCCGCCTCTTCTGTAGTCAACGTTCGCTCCTAAACCATTCAGATGATTTTCTCCAAAATTAATAAGTGACAAATGATCTTGACGACCTCGAGACCCTGCGAGTTTCAAACGGACAGCGTGAATTTCAGGGGTATTTTACATGAAGCCCCAAATACATTTTCAAATTGTTCTTAAAAATTGCTACAGTTTTTTGAAAATGACTTTTCCTCCATGAAGCGTAGAAGCGGCTTACAGAAATGGCAGAGGTATCATTTTCGTACAAAACTCTGAATTTTCAAAAATTGCAGAAGTTAAAGTTTTTTTCCACCCCTTCCTACAATAATATATTAAAAATATACTTTTTTCAGAAATGATAGCTGTTCTTCAAATAATGATTTTGAAATAAGTTCATATACAATTTTCGAAAATGTGAATGGTTTTCTCAATGTTTTGTGTTAATTATAGGCATATTTAATTTTCTATTTTCTGAATAACGGTTCTAAAAATTGTTTAAATAAAGCCTCGGATAGAAGTAGAGTTTAAAAAATAGCGTGGGTCCCATTTAGGCGAACTCTCTGTATTTGCAAAAATTGCAAATAATAAATAACCATATCAAAACTACAGTATTGGTAATAGATGTTTCCCTTAATGACATCTTTTATTAAAAACAGAGCTTGAAATAATGTAAATGCAAGTAACTGAATTTTGGAAATTCCAAGTGCAGGGCACAACTTTGTTTAAGCGTCAGGTAGGTAGGGCTGATGTGGTGATGATGCTGTGAGGTTGATGGTGTAGGGGTATATGAACGGCGTGTTGATTCTAAGGGTCTGCATGCGATTCCCAATGTGATGTGAACAGTTTTGTTGATTTGTAGATACATGTTGTATTATACTTCGACCGCCACCCTGGGTTAGACCGGTACGCCGTACCGGTGTCGCGACCTTTCGCGACAACGCATTTGAATGTTGCGCCTAAGCGATGGGTCACCGAACGCCCGGCGCTTACCAGAGATTAGAGGAAACATAAGCCGACCAGCGAGCGAGATTTCACGGAAATACATATTTTGTGGTCCCGTGAATTCAAAAACTTGTTTTTCAAAACGTCCGTCCGTCCGTCAAAAAACCGTATCTCCGCCTGTCTGTTGTTTGTTCGTCCATCTGGACGCGCGAACGACAGTTTGCCAAAAGCAGATTCAAATGTTTTCTTGAAACATTGTATATACAAGGACAGTGCTAAATACACTGAAAAATTATGGAGTGTTTAGTTACGTAAAATTCCCAACGTTTACGGACGGTCCTAATCCAAGTACCACCTGAATTTAGGCACTATCGTCAACAAATTGTGTTAATTCAAACTCAAAAAGAGTATGTATTCTGTATTTTCTTTCCTTGATGCTCAGTTTTCTTGTAGGATTGTCGTTGTATTGGAAATGATAATTAAATAACATTGTTTGGGTGAATACACACGTATATACGCGAACTTTTATCGATTATCTAAGTTTCAGTATGTTCATCTACAAATTCAACAAGTTTGTTCGGTGTGTCATTATATTTGACATTTCTATTGAATATGCATGACCTTATTTTGTATCTCTTTGGCCGGAGACAATAGACACAGTCCCAGGGGTGGATGCCCATTTCTAGTCCCAAGGGAAATCACAGAAAAGCCAAGACCACGCGCAGCATGTGACTATACTCACTCCAATGGATTCATTCGATTTAGTTAATTAAGTGATATCGAAAATTCGTCTCGTTCAGACTCGAACTCGCCAAGTTTTGAATCCAGAAATCCTCCATTTAAACGTATTTTTGAACATATTTTTCACACACTTGTCAGAATCTGATGTGGGTTTCAACAACGATTGAAATGATCCTGGAACTAAAAGCATGTAAAATCGAATTATATTTTACAAACATTTGAAACATTTACTTACATACGAATAATTATATATATATATATATATATATATATATATATATATATATATATATATATATATATATATATATATAGAACTCAAGAGCAACAAACAAAATGCTCTCGTATAACCTTGCAATACATTAAATATTTGAAATGGAACAGTTCACGAATGCTGCAATAACTATTATACGGATATACAGTTCAGATACATCAACGGTTCCTTCACATACCAAGAATATCAAAAAGGTTGCTGTTCCATGACGCAACTCATGGATAGCAAATATTTAACGGTAGGCGGCTCTCCCTTGATGTCTTGCTGTCAGGTGCCGTCAACATTGTCGTAAGTAGAGACGCATTGATTATTAAAATTCAATCAGCACTCTCTCTCTCTCTCTCTTTCTCTGTGTCCCCCTCTGCCTTTATCCCTCTCTGTCTCGGTCTCTCTGTCTCTGTCTCTCTGTCTCTCTTTCTCTGACTCTCTGTCTCTATCTCTCTGTCTCCGTCTCTCTGTGTATCTCTCTGTCTCTCGGACTGGCTTAGTCTCTCTGCCTCTGTCTCTCTGTCTGTCTTTCTGCCTGTCTCTCTGCCTGTCTCTATGCCTGTCTCTCTGCCTGTCTCTCTGCCTGTCTCTCTGCCTGTCTCTCTTCCTGTCTTTACATGAGAAAATCGGAATAACACATATTTGCAATATTTTGCCAAAATCGGAACTCTTTCATTGTTTTTGGAATTTTTCTGTGTTGCTTGATATTAAATAAAACGGTAGACACCTCTCACATCGTCTGAGGCTGCATTGTTTTCTTTCAATTTCTGCGCGCATTGGAAGTTAGTAATCAAGACTAATTGGTGCAGTCGGCAGGGAGCGACACGGGAGTCCCCCTTTTCGAAAGGTGAGGTAGAAGATTTTATTTTCTGTACAGATGAGACCAAAAACGATTGTGTTCTAATTAGTGTTATTCTTGCTGTGGTATTCTTCACATATTAACGACAATCAACAAAAATCATTTTTAGGTTACATAAGTTTATTATTTTAGAACCACGACCTTTCGCGACCCGCTTTGTCGCATCGTCAGATATACTCTAATTGAAAATGTTTCTTTCTTAAATACAATAAAATTAACAAATTAAATAGAGTTAATAAAGTGATAAAGAAAAAAGTATGATGCAACAAAAACACTTAGATACATTTAAAAATATTCAAGCATAATAAAATAAAAATAACAATAACTCTAAATGGATGAGACATTAATCAATCCATTTGAGTCTCAAACAACACATCGAAGGTCAAATGATAATAAAAACTGTCTAGTGTGAGAGGGGGTGTGAAGGAAGGGGGAGGTAGTTCCGCAGAGCAAGGAATAAATAAACAAAGAAACGACAGAAAAATGCATTGAATTAATCTTTGGAAAGTAATTTAATTTTGGCCAAAACGATATCATAAGCGTTAGCGAAAATATTCGATTCAACATTACTATTGACAGTCTGATGAATTTTAATAAACAAGGTCTCAGTAATTAAACAAGGGCATTTCTTGGGGGGTTATTGAAGGTCGCATTTACATCTAGATCATTAGCGACCACTATTGGAATTAACGTTATGACAACTATGAAGATGAAACGAAATGGCCATAATAAGGGGTGAAAGGACGAACACAACTGCACTACTGCACTACTGCCTTAGCGATCACGGACACCGCGCCGGCGAAGGGCATTTTCTTGGTTGTAGTTATAAGATGAAAGGTCTTTGGAAATCAAAATAATGTGAGTTATTGAGCCTGTGGCGTGAAATAGAATTTAATTTTTCAGTGGAAGCTTTAATGTTATTTTCGTGTTCTTTCATCCTCTGCTGAAGACGCCTCTTGGTTTGGCCTGTATATCGCAACGGACAGTCTAGGCAGGGAACAGAGTAAACAACATCTTCTTTGTCTAAAAGAGAAATTGAATCTTTAACATTCCTGAGAAGATCTGTTTTATTAATTGGAATTTTCCTAGTTTTAATATCAATGTTTAATTTAGTGCATTCTTTCGCAAATTTATTTAAAATCTTTGGAATATATGGAATAGAAATAGTTTTAGTTTCTTTCTGATTTTCAACATTCAAAACATTAACCAATAGTTCATTAGTAGTTCCGAATTATTACATTTACTTTGCAAGGAAATACAATTTCTTCTAACTGGTTTCGTAAAGTTGTTCTTCTGGGGGAATTTTGCCCATCCCATTCAACAGAAGATTGCTATATGGTATGGTTGATAGGGCTATTTGCCTTTATGACCCTTGCAATCACGTATCGAATTTGAATACAATTAGAAACATCATTAATGAAAATAATTATCCCTTAGTTTTCATAAATAAATTCCTAAAAAAGAGATTAGCCATGTTGTAGCAAAGAAAATTGAGAACTACTAATGAGCAATTGCTTTTGAACCCAAAACTCATTCCGGGTCCCCTTATACTAACTCTTTGAAAGTTCTGGTAAGAGTGGAGTAGGTCTATCCGTTCTGCCAACAAACATGATGTTAGGTCTGATGATGCGTGCTCTAGGTGGCGCGCCGACTATTGCACATGATTTACTTACATCAAAAGCAGTTCAATAGAATAAAAGGACGTTTGTTTTTCTTCTTCTTATTTTATTATTATTATTATTATTATTATTATTATTATTATTATTATTATTACTATGGTCATCATTATTTTATTATTTTTTATAATTTAATTACCTAACTTCCTTTAATAACTTAAGGAATGCTAATGTTCAACACGTCTGTCTCTGCTCCAAGATGGAGTTTCCGTATTTACTGGTATGTATACTACTACGAACGTTTCATTTACCTCAAAATACATGTATTTTTATGAAAAATTATGAAGATAATTATTTACAACATATTTCTAAATCTTAAATCTCGGCCAGCTCTCAATTCGCTCTCAATAGCTCTTCGACATCGCTGCTTTATCGCTCGTTTCCCTCTCGATCCTTTTTGAACGAGAGGTTAGCAATTAACGTTACCAATAAATAACGTTTATATGAATGTAGGGAGTGTGTTTTATATGTGAGAAGAGTTTGGACGAAGGTGAAGTGATTGCAATGAAGTAGAAAGGTGTCAAGTCAATTGAGAAATAATTTTTGTTGAAGGATGTGACTGTACCTAACCTTGTCATGAGTAGAATATTAATTCAAAATCGATCAATTCGAACCGAAAGTGAGCAATCTCATCCAGGTATATCAATAGCTCTCAGATCACATAATGGATACTTCAATTTCAAAACCTATTGTTTACTGTGTGGGAAAGAGTATATGACTGCATTTTTGGAATCACAAAAATAACTGTCCTATATTCAAAGAAATTTATGAAGTTTTCCTTGGTACCATTAATAATCAATGCATACTTTCATGCGTCAATCATACTTCAGTGCATCAATGTTCACTTAACGTTCTGCGTTTTCAAACATGAACTGACAGAAAGCTTCATTATTTAGTTTTGGTTGTTTCTTTAAAAGAACGTAAGACGTTTCAACTAATGAAGTTTCAAAGTCATGAAGCTAATCTAATACCAGATAATATATCAATAAGGAGATTTGATGACACCTTTTTGTATACATATGCGCTAAACTATGTCAAAAAGGAAGAGGAAAAAGACTTCAGTCCTACTGCCAATACGATACACATTTGTTTCTTCCATGAGTCAATTGCGCAGTTCTTGAGTTTTAAAATCCCGGTTTCAAACAATAAAGGCAACGTATCTGGTATGACCGATTCAACATATGTAAGAAATTGTCTGCTGATAGGTATTTGTTTCGCTGCTGGTAGGCCTTGGCCCCGTCAGTGGGTGTTGTGCCAGTGCAGACAGACAAACAGACAGAGAGACACGTATTCCGTTATTTGCTACACAAGTGAATGGATCAGCTATAGTAGCGCAAGTTTGAAATCTCCCTTGTTTTCGCGGGCTTCCCCCACCGCTGCTGCAGTGGCAGATTTCTTGGTCCACTGCGCGCACGCGATTCGTCGCCCTCCCCAGCTGGAGGAGCTATTAGTCATCACTGTCACTGCAGCCTTTGCAGCACTATCCCTTTCGTCATTGTCGTCCTCAGAAGAACTACACCGTAAAGAAACAATAATTTTGTCCACTTCTTCGTTCACGATCATGTCTATTTTCATACATTTCGCTTTGCTTTTCTTCACGTGTTCACAAAACTTCTTCCATCAATATGGGCAATATTCAGAAAATATATTCAGCTTTTTCTTTAACTCGCAAAGTGGTACCGACGCTTTGTTTAGCAAAAACCCCCAAAAAACTCCAAAAGCCTCGAGTTCGTTCAGATAAATCGGGAAATATCAATTTTGAAGAAGATCGTTTGAACGGTTTACACGCAAACGTTAACTACAGGTATGTTTTGCCGTCAATAAATTTTTTGGTATTAGGGATCCACAAAACAGATTCTGGCTACATCACTTGTTAGTAGAAGTAATTTACTACATATAGCAACAAGATTTATCCATTTTTTCGTTACCACAGCCTGACAAAAAGAGTTTTTCTGTCCAAAATTGGCCGTTTCCGGCGCACGATTGCATAACTTTCTCTTAATACGAAGAAAGTGCGAGAAAGTAAAAGTAACATTCACACTGCTCAAGAAAAACACTCAGTGTGTCGCATATAACACTGCAATAAAATTTAACAAAAGCGCTCTTCACAAATACGGCAATAGCCTAGTTTAATACATACGGATACGCAGTAGAACAGTTCTTTTTTTATAACAAGAACAACAAAAAAGTTGCTGTTACCCAACGCAATATGTAAACAGCAAATATTTAATAAGTGACGACCTCTTCCTTGAGTCTTGCTTCCCAAGTCAGCCGTGTCGCCAGCAGTAACCCTCGTAGTATAAGAATTATCGATATGCGTAGTACGAGAATAAGTGAAATAACACAATCAAATATTTGAATTTTCAGTCAAAATCTAAACTGTTTAATTAATTTTGAATTCCTCCCGATTTCTTGGGCATCTAACAAAACCACAAGCATTTCTCACTTGCAGGAGCCTACAATGTTGTTTTTTCCAATTTGTACGCGCATTGGAAAGTAGTAATATACCAATATACTCACATGCTGAATTTAAAGACAAGTACCTTGCTTTGCGCAATCAAGATTCGTTTTTTTTAAGTCTCAAAACAACGTTGCGAAAGTCTCACGCAATATATTAACTGTATGGAAAAAGCTCAACAAAGCCTGCAGAAATCAAGAGTATATACAACGGACGTTGAGGGTAAGTGCATTATTGTATGCACGAAATTTTGTTTTTGCAGCTAAAATTTCTCACACATATCACCGTAAGGATTAAATTCAACCTTTTCTTATTAATGGTAGCAAACATTATGTTTTTATAATAAATAAATATATATTCCTTTTTTGTTGGCTTAATGACATTTTAAATAATTAAATATATAAGTATAGAAAATAGTGTTCACATTATTTATTCGTATTCATTTTCGTAAAATAATATCTGTTTTTTGTCGCAAAGTGATATCTGTGCTTATCCAGAGTAAAGCATAGGGATCAGCATGGACATGGCGCACACAATTACAGGCCGGCGTAAATGAAAAAAATATAGGTTGATTTTCACACATTCCACAAAAGTGTAAATTTAGATGTACTAGACTGTAACGACGAAGGCAATGTTGATTATGATTGGGTGTCACTAGCTCAAACGATGTAAAAAAAAGACTCATCGACGATTGGTGCTTCCCAGAAAGAATCAAGTTTTCGTTTTATGTGATTACGTAGGCTCCCGCGGCCGGAGTAAGTCTCTTGGCTATTGAGTTCAACAAGACCCGGACAATTAGCTGCGAGGACCGTTGGTGTCCACGGGTCGTTAAAGAGGCCCTAGAAATATCAAGGAGGCCCATTAACCTAAATCTGGACGATGGTCTGCGCCTCAGCTCCACCCGGAAACGGGCATTCACGACCCGCCGGTACCTCCGGTACCTCCCCAAGGGGACACCCCCCCCCCACGGTCGACCAATAACGGTCGCCGATTAGCTGTTTTGTCCTTTGCCTCTCAGACGGCTCTACACAACCAATTTTCGGATATTTTTATGTTAATCCGCTTCAAAATGTCTCCCTCATTCTGTTGCCACTCTCCCCACGCCTCCACCTGACCCCCCTTTCCCGCTACAGCTCGGTTCATCCTCCGCCAATCCCATACCATCAAGGTATCGGCTTCCCATTGGCCGATACTTTGACCAATCCTGGTCACCCCCTTCTCTTCCTTATAAGGCGGTCATGCTAGCCATTTGACAGCAGTACGCTCTGAGGAGGGCCACAATATGTTGGCCGAAACGTCAGCTACGAGCAGATCTGTTTATTTGTTTTACGTCAAAAAACAGTTCAAACTGCGTATGACGTGCTATGTGGAAAAGTGAATTGTGTGCACATTTTCAAAATTCTGTGATCCCTACACTAAGTCATATACTACTTAAATTAAAAAACCCGGCTTGTCCCGGATAGCCAAGAGACATTTCGTTTTATGTGTCAGGTATGATGAAAATGAACAATTAACATATCAACAGCTCCTGAATTTATGAAAAGGAATGAATTCCTTGATGTAAACATAAAACCATTAGATGTAATATACTTCCTCGACTATTGAAGTAACTCATTTATCAGTCGGTATACCCTTGAAAGGATACATTCTAATCTGTATTATAAAAATAAATATTTCATTATTAGCTGAAGTAACCCGCATTGTTTGGGCATTTATTACAGTAAATTATTAGACAGGAAGAGGAATTCCATCTTTTCATGCCTTGCGACGGAGTCTACCTCCATTTCTTTCATTTTATCCCTTCTCTGCCCTGCTCCTTCCTGCCATGCTCTGCCCGGTCACACCTCGGTAGCCCTGTCTTCTCTTGGCCCCCATTTAGAAATTTCCGGTCTACCTCACTCGCTTTTACCACAAAAAATTATTTTTTTTTATTTGGAGTTCCAGCTCCTAAACATTCTTACTAAAAACAATAAACAAATCTATACTACAAAGTAAAATACTTGTAGGCTCACGTATATTATTTCTGTGGAGTTTTATATTTTATTCTAATATTGTCAATAAATAGTCACATTCTAAAACTTACTCTTTTTTATATATGTTCTCTATTGTATTCATTAAGAAAGATTTGAAATTGATCTGTCAACTCGTAAACTTGAAGGGAGTTACTATTTTAAGCGGAGTTTAACATGGAGTTCTCGCACAGAGACGCTAGAAGATAGGTATGTAATAGATGTCAAAACGTAATTGAATTATAATCATAAAAGTAAATTAAAATATCTATGCTGAAACGTAATTGTCAATATTTATAATTATTTTGAAGACGACAGAAATATATGTTTAAACTACATGTAGAATAAAATTTGTTTACGTAAATTAATTCATTATACCAATGAAACACTAGAACTAAACTGATCCACCAACATTACGTGTACACAATAAATTGACATTGTACTGAACCAGTTAACAAAACAATATTAGCTTCATTATTTGATCTTAAGTGCTAGATATTATAGATCTTGAAATGTGAATAATAGAAACCCAGGATACCCAGGTTTGTTATTTGCTTAGACATACATATTTTCAGATAAATTAATTTTTGCCTTTTTTATAGAAAAAATGGATGAATTCATTCATTGGGAATTCATTCATTCTTTCATTCATTCAAAACACCACCACAGATTATTCAATATGTACATGATCATTTGTTAATTACAAACTACTGCACTAATATCCTACACATACTGAAGAAAAAAATTTAACTGAGTGGACCCAAAACTTAGATATATTTTTTTTGTTATTTAAGGTCGCATCAACATCTGGATCAATAGAGACCACTATTGGAGTTAACGTTATGATAACCATGAAGATGAAACGAAATGGTGATGATGAGGGGTGAAAGGACGAACACAAATACAACCATGCTCGACGACACTACTGCCTTAGCGACCTCGGCTACCGGGCCGGCATAGAAACATTTTTGATTTTTCAAATTTGAACATGAGAGATGTGTAAATAAGGAAATTGAGAGTCCTAATGAAAAGCTGCCCCACTACTTAGATAATTATTCACATTTGCTTCCCTCCCTGCAGTATTATTTTCAATAGTGCGAGTGAGTACTTCAGCAAGTCGCTCTTGCCTCTGCGTAGCCGATTCAAAATTTTTATAGACTGCCTATCTCTTCGCACTTGACTTTTTTAAAAAATGTGACACTCGTTTCGCCATTGTTTTAAACAATTCAGTGTTCAAAATTCGGAAAAAGAAGATATTGTTTAGAAAGTATACGTTATCTATATATGATACATTGTACATTAGTGTATATTCTGTACTGTATATTATTGTACCTTTTACTCTTTCAGTTTTCCTCAATTTTTAAACCCTTTCAAACTCACAATGTTTTCTTGCCATTTAGTATATAACACGGACTAAGGACAATGCATGTACTTTGACATTATTTACCACTTTAGTTAAGTCATTCTTACCAATGTTTAGAACTAAGAAATCACCAACATTCACACAGGACATTACATAACATTATTTAAACCCCAATGAATTTCGTAATAATTCTGGACATTGATGAAATCAGTAGTAGATCTCAGACGTCATCCTCTAGTGGTGCTCAGTTAAACTATTGACATTGATGCACTCTTTAATCTGTGATGTAAAGCTGGGCGAAAAAGCGATTATTTTGTAAATATATAATGGTTTAAGATTGTAAATATATATTAGTACAGAGTATACATTAATTTTTATTACTCGGAAAGATAAAGTAAGTATTTGTATTTGTTTCTGTAGAGTAAATTGTTTCGCTGCTTCAATGTAAATTTGTGATTTTTTTAATGAAAGTTTTTCGTGTTATTTTTCTCAGACATGTAATGTAGATAAATCATATGAATTATTTACGTGAGTGTTTCCATTTCATACACAAAATAATATTTTGCTGCCATAGTTGTAAGTCGTATCAACATTTTTCTGGACAAATGAATTGTATTGGAAGGGGACTCCACGTGAAGCCCGCTCGGGAGTCCCTGAAAGAGAAAATCCTGCCCTGTACAAGACTAATGTAATCGTAACAAGAGAATTCACACTTTCACAAAAATTGAGGTATTAACACTTACTGTTTGGTACAATGCCTAGCCCATTCCTTCTAGGATATTTTGGAAGAATTTAGAACACATAGATTCGAGTCCCGACAGTGGTAGCATTTTCGACACTTGCTAGATACCTAGGTCGAATCCAGCTGCTCTCTGGATGAGAATTCCAGCGGCTGGCTGGCTACTTTGATTAATTGTTTTTCGTGGTTTCATCGACCGATACCAGACAAAGGCGGACGTGCAGGTCAGCGCCAGATATCCCCTACCAGCTGTGGTAGAACCCTGCCACATCCCGTGATTAAAATATGCACTGTACTGTCCCCAGACTGTCCCCAGGGCTCGATTTTCACTGCACTTGACATATTCTCTTGAATCCGAGACACGGCGAATTCTCTTGAATCCTGGCGAAGAAAGCCAGGAATCGTGCACTTTTAAGGAACCAGCTTGGTTTACAACGTGTTGATACGCGAGGGTAGCGTCCGGCTGGTAACGATCGGTCACTTTTGGGTACCAGATGTTTCAAGAATCCAACGTTGGCAAGAACTAACCCATCCCAGCTACCTCAGAGTTTCGGTTTAAAATCCAAATTCGTAAGAACCGAGCTGCTGTTTGAGTGATCGCTTCCTCAAACGCATTCCCTAGGCCAGTGAAATGACCGGGAGCGGTAGCTCAGTGCATCAACTAATGCCACTGCAGCGCCTCTGACCGGGAGGTCCTAGGTTCGAGTCCTGATTGCGGCAGGATTTTCCACACTAGCTTTGCAGATAGCTCTAATTCAGTCGCTCTCTGTAGGAGAATTGTAGCGACCGACTGCTCTGATCGGTCGTTTTCCGTGGTTTCTGCGATCAACACCCGGGTACGCTGCTACCGCCATCGCCTCTCGCGACCTCCGCGGTTCCGTGCCCGTGCTCCCGAGTTCACCAGCCTGAGCCGCCCTTCGCGGGAATTCTGAGCGTTGCCCGGTGCAGCTTCTGCCGGTGATGTTGAATCGCTCGCTCCGTCGCGGGTATAGGTCCAAATAGATGTAGCTTGTACTGCAGGAAGTGAGTGCAGCTAGGAGTCCGCCTCGGACTCAAGTACTGCTAAGTGCTCAGAATTGCTTTATTGTATGCCGTGCGTGCGAGGCACGTTATCTCCGCGCTTCGCCGCGATGGCCGTGCCTCCTGCCTGTGCGCAGACGGAGGATCAGCCGGCCAGTGCACCTTGGAGAGGCAAATACTCGGCCGCCGCCGGGCCTCCTCGCTCAGAGCCTACCTGGCGCCTGTCCTACTGACAGGCCCACAGCAATGCCTACAGCCCAGTGAGATCATCGCATTCACAGCCGAGAAGGACGCCGCTGTAAATTAGTGTGATGGAACTTTCTAAGTGCGCCTGGGATCATTTCACCCTCCATGATATGGCATTTCTCGCCTGCCGAACTCCCCTTCCTAAATTTACAAAGCAACCGGGCTAGACTCCAACCAAGCAGAGGGAGGTAAGTTGGGGGCTGGATTGAACCCGTGTGAGGTCTTATATTTCGCGGCCGTAAGAGCGGGGCAAATTGTATCACCTGGGAGCGCGGTATTACATTTGGCGCCCATATGTATGGGGCTAACCGCAAGTACGGTACAACACCAACGGTACTATACGACGGTACACCAAACAACCAATTGACGCAACAGAAAACAAAACATTCAATCAATCAGATTTTGGGGGATTTTAAGTCACTTAAAGCGCGGAAAACCTGTGTATTATTGTACTCTCTTTGCGGCTCAACGTAATCCTTAGGACATGATACATTATCCATTAACTGAATTGTGGGAATTATTCACGCTGGTACCGACGTGGATTCTCGTGGACTCTTGAAATTTAGATTCAAATGTTACAGTATTGAATTGTATATAAAGTGAAGAGCATTAAAACTTAGATAAATAATTAAGAGAATAAAGAATAAATAATAAAGAAAATATTAATCAGGATATATTTGTTAATAAGTTATCTCATGTGGGAATATTATGTGATTTGGATTGGTTACGTACATTGGTTACGCATTGTGGCCACTGCCCCCCGGAGGAGACCCAGGTTACCCACACAACTCAAGAGAACGTATCATGGCTCCAATTGATTTTCATTTTGTGCTGTAATAATTTTCAGTGACAGCTTTTCTATCTCTAAATATTGTCTTTTAATCGACAGTAAATTGGGCATTGTTTCCAAGCAAATTTGAATTCCATGTTCGATTTCTATATCAAATCTTTTCCTGCGCCATCTCGGACATTCACAGAGTAGGTGGATACCAGTCTCCTCCGCCCCGCAGTCGTAGGTGGGGAAGTCAGCAAGTCCTAGGCGTTGCAATTTAGCATTGAATGGTCCATGACCACTTATAATTTGAGCAAGTGCTCTGGATGGTCTAAAGTGCCGAATTTCATTTCTGAAGGTGACAGTCAAGAGAAATGCGAAGGCATTTCTGCCGGTATCGCCACTCTCCCACCTGCGCTGCCACGCCGCCACTGCGAGTGCATATAGGTGTTTAAAGGTGTAAGGTCCCTATGTCGTTACACCATATATGTAATAGTTGTTTATGCCTTTCCTAATGCAGTACTTTGCTGCCGCAAGCTGCACAGACAGATCAAGAGGAAGCCTCCCGGCCGGCACCTGCACAACCGAGGTAGTCGTTGTTCGGTACGTTGCAGTGATCGCTAATAGGGCTGATCTTTATGCTTTTTCTCGCTCTCTGCGAATGAGACTTTTTGTTACTTTCTACTTCCCAGGCTGAGGTGCAGTAAGAAATCATTGGGATGAATGCACCATTGTAAATGATTTCTAGGGAGCCCCGATTAAAGACGCACTGTGAGCCAGCGATTCTTCTCAATTTCATGAATAGTGACTTGGCCTTTCTGCACACCCCAGCCACATGAGTAATGAATTTTATTTGTGGATCCATTTCTATGCTCAAATATGTCTGAATTTATGTGGCTTTGATTCTCTGACCGTTATAATTTATGGTGGGAGGTCTATTTTTCGCAGGAAGCTTCTTCCCGAATGAAGTTTTGATGTGATTCGTCATCACCATGAACTTGTTTTTTCCACCGAAATCTCTAGTTTGGCTTGGCCACACCAAATGGAGACCAGTTGTAGCAACTGTTCGGCTTTTTCTTCCGCATCGGCTCGTGACCGTCCGTGAGGGACTATGACCAGGTCATCCGCGTCAGCCACTGCGTCTGTCCCATGTTCATCCAGCGTTCGTGGTAATGTATCTGTTATAATGTTTCAGAAAGTTGGGTCGGAATTAGAGCTCTGTTGGCATGCTTTAGTAATTCGATGCTCAACTTGTACATCACACTCTTTTATTATTGCTTTCCGCCCCTGGAAGAAGCTCTGATACAGACCATATAATGTTTGGGGAATTTGCCACTTCAAACACAATTCGTTCCACAAAAGTGGCCATCAGGCTTTATCAAAGGCACCTTTGATATTAATAAAGATGACTAGAGTGTACTTCAGGCCAACATCTCTTCTGAGTATTTTTAAGAGTTTGTTAACGGCATCCTCAGTCGACAGCTTTGGTAAGAATCCAAATTGCATGGCAGAGAAGCCCCCTCGAACCCCATCCATGCCTGCAATCTGACAATGACTAACTTATCTGGCACCTTCTTCAGATATTGCAAGAGACAAATTGGTCGTTATGATCGTATCTGCACGATCTGTTTTCTTCTTTAGAAGAGCTACTTTTGCGATCTTCCAAATGTCAGGAAAATACCCTTGTTCCAGACATTGTTGTAGAGACGAAGTAGCCTCGCCCTTATGTATGGGAAGGCGTTCCGGACCATTTCAGCAAAGACGCCGTCAAGCCCAGGCGCCCTGCCCATCCTTAGCTCCGCCACCACCTTCTCAAGTTCAGCCACGGTGAATTCCGTCGTGGTGCGGCCATCATAGCCAGCCTCTATTTCTCTGCGAATTTCAGCTTGTGCAGGGTTATCCCCAGGAAGACGGGTTTTCGGAAGGGCCCTGCACGTCGGCTCCCAATCTTGAGTATGTTGGCCATATATGTGTAGGGTTGACATAGCTTCTGTTATACGAAGCTTTCCTGCTGGTATTTTGTACGGGATACCCCATGGGTCCTTCTCGGTGGCTCTGGCAACGTAGTCTGGCCAGAATTGTCTTTTGATTTCTCTTATGAATTCTGTCAGTTTATTTTGAAACTTAGTAGCTTCCATGAGGACTTCGGTGAGGTTACTTCCTTTCCGCTAATGTCTTTGGTATCTGCGTTTTCGTTTTCTCGCAGTTTTAACCATGACAGAGAGTCCAGAGTTCCACGAATTTGCCACCTTTCGCCTACCGATTGGTCCATGAGGTATTGTACGTTTAGAAGAATTGATGATACATGATGTGATTGCTTCCATTTCATCATCAATTGAGGCTTGGCCATTCAGGTTTTCCCACTCTTCGGTTTCTCTCCAGATAGCTCTTTGGAAGTTCCGCCAGTTCGCTCTTCTAATTCAAAATTTATGGGTGCTTAAGGAATTGGTTTGCACATTTGCTCCATAGTTGAATAAGATGGAACTGTGATCACTTCTAACGAGTTGGTCTTTGACTCGCCACTCTCGAATACTAGGTGCTGACGCATCATTTGCTACGGTGAGGTCGATATTGGATCCAATCTCTTCGAGAATTACACCAAATCACAGTGTACGACTGAAAGTTTGCAGATTAGACGGTTTATTCAAAATGTACAGGCCATTTCGAATCACCATACTTAGTATGTGTTTACCCCTAAGATCTCGTTCACTTCTAAATCATTCCTTTGATTTGGCGTTTGCATCCATGCCAATCACCATCGGTGTGCACCTACTAGTCGCTCTTATTGCAATATTCAGTTTGCCACAAACTGTAGCTATTGGTTCAGATGGAGCCATATATGCTGATATTATTCTAGCATTGGCAATACTGTTCATAGCTATGTCGCACACCACCATATTTCATGTGGTGAACTGTGAGAGCACAAGAGTACAGATTAGTAATTACTATAGCTGCTCTGATCCTGGTCGCTGCGGAAGCCTGCACAATTTGGAAAGACCGGTGCAGCCCCGCAAGGCACAGTGTAAGGTTCTTGGATAAAAACAATGTCCGGAGCTTGTTGTGTACTACACAACTGTTCGATGCTCGTCATGGCGGCTATAGCGCTGCCAGTATTAATTTGTAGAATCTTAAGAGCCATAGTCTGTACTTGCTATTTCCAGCTCGGTAGCAAGTTCCAGTTCCGGACATTTCTCACTGAAAGCTTCTTTCCTCTTGGGTAACATTTAATGCACTTGGTAGCTGTGTCTTTGCTGCATGAACCATCGTGTTCACCAGTGCAGTTTCCACAAGCTCTTTTCTCTATTACAGACAGCGTTTCTGTGTCCGAAACGCAAGTAATTCAAGCAGCGCATTGCCGCGACATAGGTGTCACACCGATAGGAAGTCATTTATGCGTATAGCCTGCGATTGTCTCTGCAATACTTGAAGAAGTTGGGGGTCATTCTTAGCACCCATCTTCGACGTGGCTTTGCTTCAGTGTCTCTGCCCATCTTGAATAATACTTTGATGTCACCTGCCTCACTCTGGAGGTTGGTGTTTTCAAAGTTTTTTTAGTTCGCTCAACAGAACTGATTCGTCCATGGTACGGAAGATGCCCTGGACGATTATTTTGGGAGTGTATCTCTTGTTCTCCCTCTCTTCGACTTTTTTAGTCTCTTTTATAGAGTTTCTTATCGTGTTGGCAGCATCTGGGCTTGCTGCCTCTACAACCAATACACCACTTTTTGGTTTGTATCTCGTCATGTTTATCTTTGCACCTTTACCTTCGATGACTTTTCCAACTTCTTCATTCGGTAGTCCAGTGGCTGGTCTTGTTTGGGTTTTAGCAGTATTATATTTTCTTGATTCCTTTCATTCAATTCTCGCCTTTTCGATTTTAGGATCTCAGACACTTTGGGTATACCAGATTTGGTATCTACCGCATATGAGCGATTGGTAAACACTATCGTTTCAATTTTCTCTGTATTTGGCTTAAAAGCTGAGGTCACCGCTTTTGTAACTGAATTAGTTATGGTTGCGGTCATTTGCTCTTTGGTATACTGCGGTGTTTTAAACTTTGTCAACAACACCGAGCATTGTAGCAAACTCGTTACTATGCAGTTCTTATCATGTGCATTAATCTTGGAACCTTTTTTATTAACGACGTCTCATCAGACGAGGCGTTGCCCGGCCGTAGCCCACTTGGAGCGTGCCATCTCTATTAGCGCCTTTATGAGTTTCGCCTTGCGAGGCGAGATCATCTGAGACCGAATCTGCCATTATGATCAAATAATAAATTGCCAACGCATGGGAGGGAGTCCCCCGAAAGGAGTATACACACACTATCGGGGTCCAATATTTTCTGGCAATGGCTCTGGATGCTGACGGCTTATGTTGTAAGATAGGAAAAACTGTGATTAAAGTCGCCTTTTAATTATGTTTAAAAGTCAATGAATTGTATTTGTCTCTTGTATCATCATCCTTGAATGCTGCGTCCTTCTTTCCTTCATAAAGTTGTCCAGGAATACTTTTATTGTATCTTGCATAAATTACAAACACACATTTATTTAATATCTTAATGCTTGGGTTTCATGTAACTGGAAGAATTTGTGCATCGTTGTCACTGTAGCTTTATTATTTAATAGCAAGTTCATATGTACGAGGGTCCTTCAGAAAGTAATGCCCCTCATTTTTTCATCAGAAACATCTATTGAAAGAACCTGAAATTTGCACACAACATTAAGTAATAATTATTCTACTTGCTCAATTTTTTCACATGATTTCCATGACTTGTACAGCCTTTCACATGCGTGAAACAAAGGCGAGCATGCCTTGCAGGTACCAAGTCTTTTCCTGACGGCGTAGCTATTCCTTCACTTCGGGTCATCTTCAATTTCTCTTCCGTTAATGGCGTTTCTCTCTGGCTAAACAGACGGAAAACTGAACTGTATGGTGGATGTATGGTAAATCCGGATTGTATTGTGGATGGGGAAATACAGTCCAACCCATTTTTGACAGTGCTTCTCTTGTGTGGGCGTGCGTTATGCATAATTTATGCACAGAGGAAGTTTATGCACAATTCTTCTGAGATTGAACTCGCCGGAAATGCTTCATTAGAGTATGCAGAGAGTTGATGTAAAAATTTGAATTGATGGGACCGCCTTTGGACAGAACATCAACTTGAATAACACCATCAATGTCCCCAAAATCAGTGATAAGCATGTCAGGACTAGTCGCTGTGGCGGGATGCCTGGAGCGCGACAAATTATGAATATCGCGTTCTTCAATTTCCGAAGCTCTAACTCGATCCATTTGTCCACCGGCACTCCTGGCGACAGCAGAGGTGTCATAATGTGCACACAAGCGTTTATGGATGTTTATAACAGTTTCCTTCTCCGCAACGAGGAACTCAATCACATCACGCAGTTTCAAACGTAGTACGTCGTCTACAGCCGCTATTTTAACAGGTCGTGAAGGATCAGTCGTCTTTAGGAGAGACTTGGAACTTCGTATACTAACGCGGGAAATACGAAATTTTGAAGGGTTAACAACTACAACTGTCTACAATTATTATTGAATGAAGGGGAAAAAGTGGGACATTACTTCCTGACCGATCCTTGTAATGTTGGATTTTTGATGCTCACTTTCTTCAATAATCTCAAAAAGGCATTATATTTTTTTCTGGCTGGTAGTTTGCAATAAAACTTGAAGGCAAGGTCTTTTGTATAAAAACTATTTTTGGGAAAGTTAAAGGAAGTGTTTTAATTGTTGCTTATTGCACATATGAGCTCGCATGGAGATGTCTCCTGCAAATGTCATCCTTCAAAAAGGACTCAATCATGGTAATGCCTCGTGCGGATTAGAGTGGGGGCCTGAGTACACGCGTGGGGCATTACCCGTTCGCACAACCAGAAGGGGACAACATGCAAGCGAGAGGGGAGCGGGGTGCGCAGGGCAGGCAACGGCAGGGGAGGGGAGGGGAGGGGAGGGGAGGGCGCCGATGTGCCGCGCGTTCACATACGAGGTGGACCGTAATAAAGATTTTCCCCTGTCTCGCGGAGGGTCCTCCCCTCGCCGCACAGTGCGCGAAGGAAGGGGAAGTGCTCCGCCCCTACCCCCGCCCCGCCTCTCTCCGCTTACGGTCCTGCCTAATGTGCGCGCGCCAACCTCCACCAGTCCTCCCCCTCGCCAGTTCCCATCGTCGCACGCTGCCTCCTCTGTGCCATCCCTGTGCCACGCTTTCAGTGCCTCTTGGGCCTTCGCGCCGATTTGCTAGTGTGCCCTCGTTGTTCGCTCAGCATCTACTTCCCTGAGAGATGCAGTTGTGCGTCTCTTGTTCCGGCCGCTGTCTTGCGCTCGCTGCCTGTTCGTTCGCTGGCGGCGCTCCTTCGCCGCCTACGCGGCGCCCCGCCCCGCCCCGCCCCGCCCCGCCCCGCCCCACCCCTCCCCGCCCCGCCCCGCCCAGCCCCGCCCCGCCCCGCCCCGTCCCGTCCCGTCCCGTCCCGCCCCGCCCAGCCCCGTCCCGTCCCCCCGTCCCCCCGTCCGTCCCGTCCCGTCCCGTCCAGCCCCGTCCCGCCCCGTCCCCGTCCGTCCCATCCCGTCCCGTCCGTCCCGTCCGTCCGTCCCGTCCCGTCCCGTCCCGTCTCGTCTCGTCTCGTCTCGTCTCGTCCCTTCCCGTCCCGTCCCGTCCCGTCCGCCCGCCCCTCCTCGTCTCGGCCCGTCCGTCCCGCCCCTCCCTCCCCGCCTTGCCCCGCCCCACTCCGTCCCGACCCCCTCCCGCCAGATTTGACCCGACCCGACCACCCCGTCAGCCCCGCCACACTTTCCCTGTCTAACAACGAACGGACTCTACAAATAAAAAGAGGAACAGCATGAACTCGCAAATGACAAATGTTTTACTACCTCTTTATTAGAGAATTCTAGCGCCAGCCCAAGGAAGACACTCTTCAACTCTATTGACCACGTGACTAACGACGTTCTGTAGTCGTAAGAAACAACGTTCAGATGAGCTTGAGCTATTGCGACATTGCGTTATGCGTTATAACAAAAGAAACACTTCAAGCGTCGAAAACAGAAGTATAATATATCAAAGAGTAATCAGTGAGACATTTGAACCCCGGTACGAGTCAAAAGTAAACAAATCTCTATTATGCAAGATTTTCTGGCCCTGTGCGATGAGTATGCAGTCTGGGATTTTGAATCAGTTTGTCTTGAGGATGAAGGGGAAAATCTAGTAACAGCGTTCGTTGTGAGCATAAGACATTACGTAACACAAAGGTATGATTTTCAACTTTTTTTCGTGAGTTTCTTACCTGTCATTTTCCAACATTTTGTGTTAATTCTCGACCGAGTCGTGAATGTTATTGAGGATTAACTGTAACTGTGTATACGATAATCAATGTATTACTGTTGGAAAACGTAAACTTTCCTGTTTATAGTCGTCCATTTTGCCGCTTGTAAGGTGAACTTAGAGGCGTGCACTATTTATGAAAATAGAAAATCGTGCATTAGGCATAAGGTAAGTGTAACGTGACTGTTAGTGCATAACTTCCTTACGCGTGGGGCTAAACTCCGTTTTTCCTCAGACTGAAGCAGCACTGAGTCGCACACCTTATTGCAGAACGAGTTGGCGTAATGAGCCGAAATTTGCTGTTTCTGCCGAGTAATGCGGTCAGTGCAAAATGGAAGAAAGGAACTCGCCGGGGAAAGAAGAATAAAACAGGTTCCCCTATGAGAAAGGAGCGACGCTCGCTTCTTCGCTGTCATTCACTCGCGCATTGATCCGTGGCCACGCCTGCCCTTGGCGCTCCGCACGCCTCCTCTTGCGCAGCACGGCTGCTGCGCAAACCCTCGAGGCTCTCAACCCCGTGGGGCGCCTATTTGTTCTTCTTTTAGTGTCGCAGTGTTATGCGATTCACTCAAAGGACCAACGCCAAGGTAACATTAATACTTTAATTTTGATCAGGAATTGAGGAAGCAACGACCTCACTAGTCGACGGTAGGTCGGCGTCGGATCTCGCCTTCTAGCGGGGAAGATCACCGCCATCTCCCGAGAAAAAATGCACTACACTAACGGGACTAATGACCAACGCAGTTGACGCGCCCGGAAACACGAAAAAAACAATCAATGGAAAGGGCTTTCTTCTTTTTTGAAAAAATCTTACGCATGGTTTACGCGCTAGTAGTGTTCACAGACGGACGGACGGACACTTTTTCGGTATCAGAGGATCCCAAAACCTGTATCTCCGTTGAAATCTCGAAATTGATTTTCGGCAACATTACAAAACCGTCTCTATACAACGTATCTTACTTCGTATATACTTATGTATACGATAAAAGTCCAATTCAAATGAAGTGCCTGTGGTACATATCTGCGTTTATTTCGTTAGTCAGGAAGAGTAGTCACTCCTTTCTTTCAAAATGAAACGAACATGAATAGATTTAACTGTTAAAGGATTTGCAGCATATTATACCAAAACCACAAGTACAGAAAATGTTCAAAGTACTGTATATGTGTTTTTTGTACATTAAAAACTGAAAATTTTTAATCCAAACTCGCAGAAAATTTATTTTATATTTTGCTAACTACTTGAAGCATTAGTTCTTTTATACGACAATTTTTCTTCAACTATTTTGTCATTTATTCTGTGGTCCAGCTTGACGCTCTCCCTTCGTGGTATTGAGGTATGGCATTGGTCTGCGACTGCTAAATATACCTATTTTTATCTATTTATTTTACGTCAAAAACAGTTAAAACTATGTGTGACTTGATACGGGGAGAAAAGTATTCTGTGCACGTTTTCATAATTCTGCGATTTCTACCCGAAGTCATGTACTAGTTGAATTTTGAATGCAGAAAGAAAAGAGCGTTTTTGGCAAAAATTGCTAATAAAATATTCGCTCCGATGTAATCAGATCTATTTTCAAGGGTAAATCAGCTCTTTGGGCTCTTATCCCATCTCCTTCTTAAATCATCTCCTTCGTGAAGGAATAATACTTCCTGCCACGGCAACACGGAGAACAATAATTTGAATAACTATATTTCCCACTGAATTCTACTCGTAGAAGACGCGTACACATAATAAAGTTATATTTATTTAAGCAAAACAAGGAGCCATCTCAGCATTTGCTCAAAGGATCAGAGAAACTGGACGAAAAACCTAATCGAGAAGGGGTCATTTATACAGATGCTGAGGTACAATCCTTGTAACAGGTTGTTTAGAATTATACTATCCAAATGGTAAAGAATACATGTCACTGTTAAAACTAATATTACTTTCCTATTTGATGCTCGGTGTGATATCTAATTGTATAGAAACAGTTATGCAGCAGATAAGATTTTACTTGGGATTTAAGGTGGT
>BLKR01011736.1:0-28325 GCA_011170035.1 Teleogryllus occipitalis
CTCCGCCTCCGCCTCCGCCTCCGCCTCCGCCGCCGCCACCGCCACCGCCACCGCCACCTCGACCGCCGCCCCGCCGCCGCCACCGCCACCGCCACCGCCGTCTCCGCCACCGCCGCCTCCACCGCCACCGCCACCGCCGCCGCCGCCGCCACCGCCGCCGCCATGAAACCAGAAGCGGCGAGGGCGGCGGCGTCGGGGGCGGCGGGGGCAGCCCGCAAGAGCACGCGAGCGCCGCCGCCTCTGCAGAAATCGCCGCCGGCGCTACCGGCGTTTCGCGTCTCCCGGTCACCGGGCGGCCCCGGCCCCTGCCCCCGGCCCGCGCCGCCCCGCTCCTTCCAAGCGCCGTCGCCCGCTGCGGAATTTGTGGGGGAAAACGGAATCGCGGCGGTTCAAGATACTGCCTACCCTGCTCAGATTTCTCTCTCAGTGTCAGACATCACATAAGTACCCATTTCATTTATCCTTTTAGATCAGGTCATGCAGGCTCGGAATCCAGCTGTCACCGGTGATGGCTTGCAGGGAGTGGGGTACCCCAGGGATCTCATTTGTTCTATCGTTATCATTATCCCCTTCTTAAGGAACAAGATAGTATTGACGATTGGCGCGGTAAGGACGGGTGGACTGCAGTGGGGAGGGATATGTATGTTGCACCCAGGTCGATCCCACTGTTCACGCATCTGTAGTTTAGGTAAAACTGAAGAACCTACATTTTTTAGTCTTTTTATTTAAAACGCAGTGTTATTTCCCCATTGTATATTCTCATATAAGGCTGATGGATCAAGCAACGAGTGTGTGTAATGGGATCGCTGGATAGTGAGGTATCGTCAAAACAGCCAGTTCCTGTACTTTATGGTAATGAGACTATTTATGAGAATTGCAAATTTTTATACATAACTGTCTCCTCGCTTATTTTAAAGTGATGCTACAATATAGTACTTACATTCGCTCATTATTTCTAATGGTGATGCAAAATTAAGGTAGTTGTGTGGCATTTGATACTTCTAATATCTCAGCTGTAGTGTGCAAATCTCTGTTCGTCAAACCGCTTGAAAAGCAATCCTTTAGGTCTATTTTCCAGAATTAATTAATTGAGAAGATGTGAAAATGTATCATATTCTATAACATTTTCTTTCTGGCTAGTTAATTTTAAGAAATGTGTTTTGCAAACACTGGTATTTTTCAAATAGCACGAAAAGCAGAGTACTGTATGCTGTAGAAGAGTTGGTAGTTTCATCGAGTAATACGCTAGCATCCTATCTGATAAATATTCTCACTCTTAACTAATTTATAACTTTCAGAACAAGGAGATTAACTTTGCTATTAACCTTCCGTAATAACTCTCTTGTGATTTAACGGATATTTGTTATTGAATTTGGTCAAGGTTTCTTCACCTTCTTTACACTGTTCTAAAATGTATTACTAAAAACAGAAGAAAATACTCAAATATTAATCATTATAGAGGAACTCTGATTAAGATTCACGACTAAATTAGGATAAGTAAGGATTCGTCCCACCTCTAGGATAGTGAACGTCCGTCTCGGCCTTTCTGATCACCGAGAGGGGAAAAAAACTTCATTGCATGCCAAATGCATTGCATGCCCATTGCATCATCTTGTGCCAAGAACATTTGCTGGAACCTTAGTTTTTATAGTAACAGTCTCAAATTTTTATTTATTAAACAAATATGATAAAAAGTAAAGAAAACACTTCATAACATTTTCCGAAAACCGACTATCCATTGAATAATCGATAATGTTAAGAAAATCACGTTTGAAAACTCGCGCTGCCCATGAATTTAGAAAAAACTGCTGACAATTCTATTAAATCTATTTTAAATGTAATACAGTAGTTAAAAAATAATCATTAGAAGAAATGAAAACTATCGGCTGCGTTTCGGTAGTAAAAACCGTATTGAGACACGTGTAACACAGAGTTAACACGCCCAGCCAACGCCGAAATATCTCAATTGCGCCGCGCATTTGTACCTTAATTGATAGTTTAAAAAAACGTCTTCAGTAGAAATGACCCCCCTCCACGAGAGGTGAAGACGAGCAAATCCCGTGCACAGCTGGACCGCGCGCTGCGCGTCGCCGTGCGGCGCAGGCTGCGTCGCCAAACGGCGCCGTCATTGATTCGTCCTTGGGCGACAAGTGCTCGGGCGCGGGGCAGGATGCGCTCTTTAAATTCGCGGAGCCTCGCCAGCCCCCGCCGCCACGCCCCCGCGCTGCCGCCGCTCTACATTCGCACCACCAGTCAATTCAGTGCACCTACACCGGGGTACTTGTGCCGAGTGAGGGCAAATTTTACCTAAACTTCACCGGGAGCGGTAGCTCAGTCCATCAACTGATGCGCCTCCGACAGGGAGGTCCTAGGTTTGAGTCCCGACGGCGGCACGGTTTTCGACACTAGCTTTTCAGCTATTGCAGCTATTGCAGGAGGTGGCAGTAACCTTTCCTAGCTTGATAGTGAGATCCGATGCCCACCTGTCAGTCGGCTAGCAGGGGTTTTCCCCATCAGGTACCGGGAGCGGTAGTTCAGTGCATCAACTGATGTCACTGTAGCGCCTCAGACCGGGAGGTCCTAGGTTACACTCCCCACGGCGGCAGGGTTTTCGACACTAGCTGTTCAGCTAGGTCGAATTCAGTCGCTGTTTGGAGGAGAATTCTATCGGCCGGCTGCTCTGACCGGTAGTTTTCCGTGGTTTCTCCGATCAACACCAGGCGAATGCCGGAGCAGTACCCTAACAAACGGGCCACGGACCGCGCGCGATCTTTCCTTCCTATTCCTTGTCCTATCCTCTCCCCTTACACACACACACACACTTACATTCACTACACTACCACATATTGCGGGAGACCGGTCGGGGGCTTAGAGCTTGTCCCGGCTGGGGCGGTGCCCCGTTGGTGGGAGAGTGCTGGTTAGGGGGAAATCCCATTAGCCGACGGTAGGTCGGTGCCGGATCTCGCCATCCAGCGGGGAAAGTCACCGCCATTTCCAGAGAAAAAAAACATGCACTACACTAACGGGACTAATGACCAAAGCAGTTGACGCGCCCGGAAACACGAAAAAATCAATCAATCATTCAATTGAATTGCGCTGAACCCTGCTGAGCGTCACTTACTTTTGCCCACACACGCACATGTGTCTTGTTTACCTCGCCTCTTGTTTACACGCTCAAATTTTAATACGGTTTACTTTCAGAGTAGAGAACCATTTTACTACCGCTTCAAGCTTACCTCTACGTCAGCATTGTACACGAATTATTTTCATTGATTATTTCATTTTATTGAATTCCCAGCGCGTCAACGGTTAAGGTAGTCCCGTAAATGTAGTCTTTGTTTTCAGTAATGGGAGGTGGCGGTGATTTTCCCCGACTACATGAGATTTGGCGCCAACCTGCACGTACGCCTACTGGATTATAATAATAATAATAATCATAATAATAATAATAATAATAATAATAATAATAATAATAATAATAATAATAATAATAATATTTATTCCCAACTTGTTTTACAGAGATAATGAACATTGTTGTTTCTTGGAATTACTAACCATCGATAACCAGTTGTGATGGTTAGCAATACTGAATTTATAATTTATTATCTGTCTACTTCTACATAGTATTTTTTTATGTGGCGTGCTTATTTTACAACTTTCTTATTTTTTTAACATTTACAATATAAGTTTTTGTGAACATACAAAATAAAAAAACTAGCTTTAAATTATACAATAAGTGAAGATTTACACAGATACAATAGGTATATTTACGTAGACAGAGTATATATTTACATAAATGAATTTATATTTAATTTATACAGCAAGAAAAGTTTTTATTGCAATATTTCAGTTAACTTTTTTTATATCATTATCATCATATTTTAAAATCCAAATCTTTATCTTGTGTTTGAAAATATTTAAGGATTTACTATTTTTCAGAGCTAATGGTAATTGATTATATATTTGAGGCCCAATGAATACCAAGGTTGTTGATATTAGAGATTTATGAATTTTGCGCTTATTAATTTGATTTTCCCTAACCAGGTATCTCCATCAGCTTGGCCACGCCCCAGCCGGGATGAGCTCTAGAATTCTCCTCCAGACAACGACAGAACTGCACCTAGCTATCTAGTTAGTGTCGAAAACCCTGCAACGGTCGGGCAACCCTAAGATCTCCCTGTCAGAGGCACTGCAGTAACATCAACTGATGCCCTGAGCCTCGTAAGCCAGTAGCACTTTAGGAACTATACGGCATACTTCCGGCGTAGATAACTATTTTACTACCGCTTCAAGTTTACTATTGCGTCAGCGTTATCCATGAAATATTAATGCTAAAGCTTAATCATGACGCAGTAAGTGTATTTCCTTTCGAAAATGATTTATTCGCAAATTTATAGTGCTCCGCCTCTACTAGAAACCATCGTGTATGGCGAAATCAACGGGACTACGCAGCGCCGGAGCCTGGCACCAAGCACACGGACCCGAGTTGACAGTTTACAACCGGCGCTTATGGCATTGAAAGCGAACGCCTCAGAGCAGAGCTACAGCCACAACCACTTTGTGCTGGTTGGTTGGGTGGTCGTTAGTGACTCCGGGCGCGTCATTAGTCCCGTAAGTGTTGTGCATGTTTTTCCACGGGAGGTGTCAGTGATCTTCCTCCGCTTGATGGCGCGATCCGGCACCGACCCCGTCGGCTAGCGGGATTTTCCCCAACCAAGTATCTCCCACCAACAGGGCACTGCCCCAGCCGGGACTAGCTCTAAGCTCCCGACCGGTCTCCCGGCATAAGTGGTAGTGTAGTGCATGTTAGTGTAAGTGTGTGTGTAAGAGGAGAGGATAGGACAAGGAAGAGGAAGGAACGAGCGCCCGCGGTCCGTGGTCCGTTTGTTAGGGTACTGCTCCGGTATTCGCCTGGTATTGATCGGAGAAACCACGGAAAACTACCGATCAGAGTAGCCGGTTTCTAGAATTCTCCTCCAGACAGCGACTAAATTCCACCTAGCTGACAAGCTAGTGTCGAAAATCCTGCCACCGTCGTGACTCCAACCTAGGAGCTCCCGGTGAGAGGGACTGCAGTGATATCAGTTGATGCACTGAGCCACCTCTCTCGCTCACTTTGTGCCCCGTCTCCGGCCTCAAAGAGTGATTGTGTGCTCTGTCATTGGCAAAAGTGCAGGTGCTGTGGATTGAACCCGGAGCCTCTCAAATGCAAAGGGAGCTCATTACCACTGAACCAACCCGTCGTTCGCACTTCCATCCTTCCATCGATAATCACGAAACAGAGCGCGCTCTGCTGTTGGCAAAGGGAGTTAAATCGAACGGACTCCGGCGCCTATCACGTCAATAGCCAAAGTTCAGCTACACCCCCATCCACCCGCCAGACCTTTCATTGAACGGCGCGAGAGTCGTTGTACGCTCTGCTACATATATGCAAAGTGGAGCTGCAGGAAATCGAACCCAAGGCCAGCCACATGCAAAGCAAGCGCTCCACCATAGAGCAATCTCTCGTCAACGCATCAATACCTCCATTGATCTGATCGAGAGTCATTGTACACTCTGCTATTGGCAACTAGTGAAACCACAACTGCACATACTTTCTCGCATTACTTCTTACTTTTGAAATTTTCGAAAATTCTGCGTGTGAAAAGAAAGGGAGGTCGATGGCATTTTTTAAGTATCATTTATTCTACTATTGCAAAAAATTAAATAAATTAATGGGCTAGATTTGAGATTAGTTTTATAAATTGACTTTACTTCAAACAACATCTACTCGCTGTTTCAATAAAATAATACATGGCCTTATTTAAAGATCTAAATTTTAGGTCCTGGTTCAAGTTCCGATGGTGACAGGATTCTCGACAGTAGCTACATAGCTAGGTCGAGTTCAGTCGCTCTCTTGGAGAAGAATTCAATCGATAGCTCTGATCGGTAGTTTTGGCTTCTTGGCGTCTTAGATTAACACCAGGAGAATGCTGGAGCAGTCCCCCTGACAAACGGGCCAAGGACCCATCTTTCCTTCCTCTTCTGTGACTGATTCTCACACCTTACTTACATCCCCTTTCACTTACATGCCATATACGGGAGATCGGTTGGGAGTTTAGAGCTAGTCCCGGCTGGGGCAGTGCTCCGCTGGTGGTAGATACCTGATTGGGTTTTGATTGACTGATTGATTTTCTCGAGTTTCCAGACGCGTCAACTGCTTTGCTCATTAGTCCCGTTAGTCTAGTGCATGTTTTTTCGTGGGAGATGGCGTGATCTTCCCCCGCTGGATGGCGAGATCCGGCGCCGACCTACCGTCGGCTAGTGAGGTTTCCCCCTAACCAGGACTCTCCCACCAGCGGGGCACCACCCCAGCCGGGACATGCTCTAAGCTCCCGACCGGTCTCCCGGGATATGTGGTAGTGTAAGTGCATGTTAGTGTAAGTGTGTGGAGAGGATAGGACAACGAAGAGGAAGGACAGATCGCGCGCGGTCCGTGGCCCGTTTGTTAGGGTACTGCTCCGGCATTCGCCTGGTGTTGATCGGAGAAACCACGGAAAACTACCGATCAGAGCAGCCGGCCGGTAGAATTCTCCTCCAGACAGCGACTGAATTCAACCTAGCTGAAAAGCTAGTCTCGAAAATCTTGCCGCCGTCAAGACTCGAACCTAGAACCTCCCGGTCAGAGGCGCTGCAGTGACATCAATTGATGCACTGAGCTACCGCTCCCGGTACCTGATTGGGGAAAACCCCTGCTAGCCGACAGTCAGGTGGGCATCGGATCTCACTATCAAGCTAGGGAAGGTTACTGCCACCTCCCGCTATAAAAACATGCACTACTAATGACGTTAGCAGTTGTCAATAATCAGTCTATCAATCGGGTTATGTCAAATACATTTCAAGCGGCATCTCATATCAAATTCTCCTTCCGAAATCCGAATTGATTTTCTGTAAGCCTCCTGCGCTCTCCATCACTTGTTCCACAAGACTGAATATCAATCGCTGTTACTTTCCCAGCCTTGTCAATCATGCATAAAGGCTGGTAGGACGACACTTTATCTATTGGACCTTTCCTCTTAGGGAGTAGTTCCAGTCGTTGCATCTTCAATTTATCTGGAAACACGCTCTCTCCCAACGCGTATAGGCCTCGTATACGTCTCTAACAGTCCGAATTCCTGCTTTGAGGGCGATGTTTGAGATGCCATCTGGTCCTGGAGTCTTCTTATCCCCACCCTTTCAAAGCGAGTTCTTGCTCTGTAATCGAAAGCATCTCGTAATCGTCCTCTCTAGATCTCACCTCGGGCTGCAAGAGCCGCTCTTAGGCTTCTGGGAAGAACGTGGCAACTATTCTTTAAAGAGAGGTTGCGCAACCAGGTAAGTTCTTCATTTTTGCCATTATAGTTCTGTAGGGTATTCCCCATAGGTCATTATGCACGTCATTGCACAGCTCGGCCCAGCTTCTTAGGTTGCGTCGGGCATCTCTGTATTTTTGACGTAGGATGACCTCGGATTCTCTTCCTCGTGCTCGTTGGTGTAGCTTCCTCTCCTGGAGACATTTCTGCCTTAGCTGTGCAAATTCCTCGTTCCACCAGTACAGTGGACGGCGGTAGGGCTTCCCCGCTCTTCTAGGCGTCGCTGAATCGAATGTATTAACGATATGGTCCATTAATATTGTATAGCTTTGTTGTTGGGGGTGCGTGTTTGATGAACAGCTTCCGCTAGTGTGATACTGAACGTGTCGGCATCAAATTCTGTCGCTCTCCACCCTTTATCACTCCTCTTCTCGAACTGACCCAATTTCCTGCACTTCACAGAGCGTTGCCGGGTGGTCATTGTGAGTATAGCAGCCGCTGACCTCCCATATGATACCTGACTTTACCAAGGAATCACTTCGCGAAATGTGTTAGTACTTTCGGTGTTCGTCTAGGTCGCAAACAGGGGCGAGGCTTCCAATACAGCTCTTCCTTGTCGGTTTGTCACTTGTCTGCCTCAGTCAGTTGTCCGGGCATTAAAGTCACCTCCGATTTCGAGTGTACTGCGTCCCTTACAGTTGGTCAAGGAAGTCTTCGAGGTCTTCGATAGAAGCATTTGGTGACGCTGATAAATACGCGGAGTTTGTTATAGTTTTGGATCAATCATCTTTATGCGCCTTTTTTGAATGTAACATTATTATGGAATATGTTACGTTTCATTAGGAGAAAAGCGAAGAACTTTTCCAGTCCACATCCTTTAGACACAAAAAGTGAAGTTTCCCGTGCAATTTTGATAGCGTTAGCAATAAAGTCATGGTCTGCGGGCCTTTTCTTTGGTGTAGAGCAAAGTGCGCCTATAAATTTGGTTTCAGGTGAATTTTATGAATATGAAATGTTTTTATGAATAAGTTTTGTTCAAAAAATTCAAATTCGAATCTCCCGCGTTATTTGCTGAAGAGTTTCCAGAAGAAGGCTGAGAAATTAGTAGGGGTGAGGTTGCAATACTCCGTAAGTTTTACATATCATATGATACAATATGTGCTTTGTTGCACGACTAGTTTAATATTTTGAACCATATTTTTGTCGAAAGCAAATCACATTTCTTTCATTTCGGCATTTTGAGTAACGAAACATGCCACCTGGTTCTTAAAAATGCGGGTCAATACCTTCTCGGAACATATGACGTATGGCCTTTAAAAATCGATCCTAAGATGTTCTAAGCACTCTTTCAGTTACAGAGAATAAGCATTCAAGAAGCATTGAGTCACTTCGCTCGTTTGTAAAAGACGATGACTTGCACGGAGCGCAAACACTGTCTGCTCGGCCTGCCTTCTGTTGTCATAGACTCAGGGTGCGGTTGTCTGTCCATTGTACAGATTGGATATTTCTTGGGGACGTGGTATCCAGTGACGCACCCAAAGGGAGGGGCTTTAACGACCCTCCAACCTCCGTCAGAGGACAATGCCACAGATGGATTCGTCAAAAGGTAAGGAAACAAAAATCAGTGAATGTCTCAATTGAAAATGTTATAAACAGCAAGGATAACGAGTCCAGAAGAGACTGCGTCAGAAGTGATCGTTTCGAACTCGTAATTTAAAAAAAGTCGAAACTAGATTTGTAGGTGCCCCAATTGCTTCAATCTTACAGAACCTAGAATTTATAGCTTCTAGTGCTGAGCAGTAAAAGTTAATTTATTTCTTCTCACTTATTTTATTTTATTTACAGAATAAGTTGAATAATTTTCTAATATTGGCATTGCAGTAAAGTAACATGAACTGGTACTTTTTGGGCGTGATCTCAGACATGGTCAGGGGTAGAATATCGTTTGTTCGTTAGTGATTCGAGTATCCGACTATAAATGTTCTATGAATATTTTTCTTCCTTCTTCAATGAATTTCTCCTTTCAATGAATGTTTCTCCTCTTTCTTCCTGGCAATAATTAGTTCATCTTCCTCGAGGTCTTCAAGCATCACCTTTTCTTTTGATTCATATTGGATTGCGAAAGCTGGAAGTCTGCAACAAGGCAGTATTCTTAGATGTTCACAGCAATTTCTCTTTTTAACAGGTTGCTGAGCACTTTTTTCCACCCGAGGGTCCTCCCATAATTCAAAATTCCTTTTGTTATAATATTTTCTACAGCAAAGTACCTCGATTAATTTCATTACTGCTGCCTGTACTTTAGACTTTCCTGTTTGCCATAACTCTGGCTTTATGTCCATACGTTAGAACAGGCACGTAGGCAGGATTTAAAAAAATAAATACCAGTATTCTTGCACGATTTATTCCTTAAATTTTTATGAATAGTTCAACATATATTTCAGGAATTGTTACCAGTGGCTCAGGGCATCAGCTGATGTCACTGCAGTGCCTCTTACCGGGAGGTCCTTGGTTCGAGTCCCAACGGTTTTGTGGCAGGATTTTTCACACTATCTCGTGAGCTAGGTGGAATTCAGTTGCTGCCTGAAGGATAATTCTAGCGACCGATTGCTCTGATCGGTAGTTGTCCGTGGTTTCTCCGATAAACACCAGGCGAATGCCGGAGCAGTACCCTGCCGAACGGGCCACGGACCGCGCGCGATCTTTCCTTCCTCTTCCTTGTCCTATCCTCTCCCCTTACACACACACACACACTTATGTTAACATGCACTACCCTATCACATATTCCGAGAGACCGATCGGGAGCTTAGAGCTTGTTCCAGCTGGGGCGATGCCCCGCTGGTGGGAGATACCTGTTTGGGCAAAAGCCCGCTACCCGACGTTTCTCGCCATCCAGCGGGGGAACAACACAGCCAACTTCCGCAAAAGAAACACACACTACATTTACGGGAAAAATGACATTAGCAGTTGAAGAGCCCAGAACCATTAACAAAGAATCAACCAAATCAATAATAATTATTACAATAATAATAGTAATAATAATAATAGTAATAATAATAATAATAATAATAATAATAATAATAATAATAATAATAATAATAATAATAATAATAATAATTGTCTTTATAAGTGGCGAGGCTCAGGCCATTAGGCCTGCTCTTCCGCCTAACCACATGAAATATTTACATTATTTCTTATACTATGAAGAAGATCGATGGAGGCAGGAACTTTAGATTTACTTTAGATCAACGAGAAATTGCGTCGAGATGCATCGTGGATTGGGAAAGGCATTTCGCGCGCTTAAGGCGAGTGGAGTGGCGTGGGCGCCGCGTGGCGACGGGCGTGTTCGCCGGCGCATCCGGTGCGGCCGCGCGTCGCGCATTTTGCACAGACACACACACACACACACACACACGGCACGCGGTCCACGGCCGCTGCTCCCAAGGTGACGGCGGCCGCCGACGGAGGCAGCAACGCAACGCTGCACCGCAAAACGCATTGACGGCGTCAGAAACACTCGCGCTGTGGGTCGGTTATTAACTAATAATCGATTTTTTTTAATTCGACGCAACGCGACTCCAAGCCCCTTAGTGGCCGTTGAGCGCAGGGGAGTAATCCTTCATTAAATTTGTGCGCAGGGGAGTAACCCTCCATTAACTTTGTACGCCGGGGGAGTAATCCTCCATTAACTTTGTGCGTTGTGGAGTAGTCCTCCATTAACTTCATGTGATGTGGAGCACTCCTCCATTAACTGTGTGCACTTGAGTGCAATCCTCCATTAAGTTTGTGTGCTGGGGATCCTCCATTAACTTCGTGCGTCGGGGAATGATCCTCAATTAACTTTTTTAGTTTGTCATGTCACATCACGTCTCGTCGCAATCAGTAGTCAAGAGGACCTCCAGGTAGCATCTCCGCGTACGCGCCTCCTGCTACGCGCTCCTGCGTCACTACCCAGCGGTCAGAATTGGGAAGGAATAAAGATAGGGGTAGGGTTGGACTAGCCCTTGTGAAGCTGCCAAACTCGTTTTGTTGGAACAACTTTCACATGAAATTCGAAGGGAATCGACCCCGGATCTCAGTGGTGAAAGGCTAGCGACTTAGTAATTAATATCTCATCGACGAATTTTTTATCAGATTAATAGGCATCGATTAATCGTTTCGAATTAATCGATTAAGCTTATATAATCGATAAATTTTTCACATTTTTTAAATAATGCGTAAAATCGTTAATTTATAATTTGTAAATTATGTAATCGTTTAGAAATTTTTTAGAAGCACGGCACGATTTAATTAATAATATTTGTTTATTCTTTATTAAATAATATTCATTCCACTCATGAGAAACGACTGTAACTTTGAAAATGATTGTAGAATTTCTAGATATAGTAAGATCAATAATTGTAATCTAACGATGTACTTGGTTGAGGAGGATTTTAGGAAAACTAGTAATTCTGTTTCCTTCTTATTTCATACTGAAGATCGGCAACACGAGAGCAATTAGTCTGTAGTCTGGAGCGCCCTGACGGGCTTCGGCGAAGCAGATAAGGTAACCCACACGGTATCAAATTCTCATACACACAGTCTCTAAGCGGTGTCCCTGCTCGACGCGTTGCAGGCAAGAACACACAGGGCATACACTTGGGTTTTTGTAACGAGGCGTCTAAGAGTAGTATCACCAAGATGAAATGTGGCGCGGCTTTTAGCGTCTTTCTCGGTCATGCCGCTAGAGTCACTTGATCTGCAGCACTGCTTGATACGGTCGTGATCATGCAACATCTTCACGACCTTAACACTTATTAGGTAATTATCTCTAAAATAGGCATTTATAGGCATTATAAAACCCTCGCAAAAGCCATTTCTGAAGTAAACTTTGATAATGGGGTAAGTGGACTAAAAATACATTCAATGAAATAAAACAGGCAAAAAGGGCTTTGTCCGGACTCTAGGCATCAGTCATATCTATTGGTGAAAATCAATTTTGGTGAAAATCCTGCTGACAGTTCAGCCGCTAGCGTTTTTCACAGACAGATAGCTTGGCAACAAATGGACGGACAGATGTTTTGCCGTAATCCAGTGTTTAGGTATCAAAACGTACATTCAGACTACATAATGTATTAGAGAAAGTCAGTTACTACCCACACGAACTAGACTTATCCACTTTTTGGTACCAGGGTACGGTAACAACTGTTTTTCTGTCAACAAATCGCCGTTTCTTTCTCGCAGCATTACAATACTTTCTCTATATTACGTAGGCAGTATGCGAGAAAGTAATATTTAATGAATTTTTATGAGTTTCATCAAATTTATTTTGTTTTCATAATCCGTATCTAACAATCTTCATTGGAAGCAGTACAATCGCTAATCTTTCGTAATCGTATGATTTTTTGTTTTCTTTCTCTAAAATCCGAGATTAAGATTCTTTTGTGCAGTCATTTCGCACACACTTGAGGTTTAATTGTGTTGTTCCAAAGATGGTTTAGATTCGAGCAGTTGGCGAGGAGATTCACAAAGTATTGTTCACGAAAATCCGGATGTGTGAATGAATGGGTAATGACGATGTGTCAAACAGAACTCTGTCGTATTTGAATCTTTTGACCAGAAGCTAGGTAAATACGCCAGAAAAAAGATCTAGTTGTGTCGTTCCGGAGATCTTTAAGATACTTGAATTTTTTAAGGCTCTTTACATGAAGGCCCTATGAGATTTTTAAACATTTTATGAAAAATGACTGCACGATGCAGGTATGTTCATTTCTTTCCCACTATTGCACTTCCTCTTTACTTTCATTAGAACTGACGATCCTCCTGAATGGTCACTTCAAGGTCTAGAGAGGAACTTCACGATGAAGAGTATAGATGACTGTTAGTTTCAAATGTTTGTCAAGTCACGATTCTACAGAAATTTTGCTGCTTAGCTATCTGTGTACCTTAAGGTCATGTTGCTTCATGTTGTTTCGGCTTAGTTGCATGTAATCTAGACAAAATATATCACAGAATGAGGCTCGAAACACGGTTGGACGTGCACAAAAAATTTGTTTTTCTTAAACTAGACACAAGGATATCTCACAAAAGCTTGAAGTCACCTTACGTTCGGGGATAAGAGAGGATAGCATTTTTTGTTTGCTAATTTTTTCACCGTCGAACAAAAAAATAAAAACGTAAGCTGTTAATTATTCTACAATGCAGTGAAACCAATCTTAAGCAATTATTAACGGTCTAAGAAAACCACCAACGGAGGTAGGTGTAGGTTAGCAATAGATTATATTAATGAAATACACAAGTCTTGCCTCAGGATAAGTCACACCCCATGTTCTGGGAAACATGTTGTTATCATTCCAGTTCCTAAACCAAATAAAAACACAGCAAATTTTAGCAGTAGCAGACCAATAAGTTTACTACCCTCCATCTCAAAAGGTTTTGAAAACCATATTTCTGAAAACACTCATTAATAAATAGCTTCTACTAATGTAACACTTAAAGAAAAATTCACATTTATGTAACGAATTTCAACGAAACACCAACTACATTATTAAGAACCTCTGAAAATTATATTCATCATTCCAAAAAGGAATGTAATACAACAACAACATTCTTAGATATCTGACAGGCTTTTGATAGAACCTGGCAACAAGCATTAATATACAATTAAAATAAAACGACACCCCATACTCTATAGCGGAAATCATACAGAACGATTTAGAAAACAGAACTTGGTAAATCCGGGGTTCAGGGTGGCATGGTTCCTTTGATTCACTGATTCGGTTCATTAGAGGAGAATCGACTCCATGAACATGAATTGTTTATACGTAGTAGGAACAGTAAATAAACACCACTCAATCACCAGAATAATTAACGGAGGTTTACCGCAGGAATCCCTCCTAATTCCACTCTTTACATATATGTAGCAGACATTCCAAAGATGAACCCTATTCAACTAGTAGAGTGCGATGACGACATACCAATTTACTCATCAAGAACATCTCTCACAAAAATCAAAACAGAACTCGTATGTATATCATCCTAATAGAAATCTGGGCAACTAAATAAAAAAATCAAACAAAACCCCAACAAAACTGCCGCTAAAATATTCACCATTTTGCACATTTACTTCTCCTTCCCCGTTAACATTAAACGAAAGGTGTATCAAGCTTGCCTAGCCTCTGTGGCACAATCTAATAAAACCATCGGAGTATTTAGGACTCTTCTATAATAATTGATTACCCCAAACATTAATATCGTTTCTTTACTATACATTAAATAACTGCAGTTATGTTGGTTTGCTAGTGAACCTAACAAAACCAAATTTAAAAAATGGGCACAATGAAATCAAACCAATAGGAGTATTTAGTACTCACTTATTATTCCAAGAATACATTTCCTGATATTGTTTAAATAGCAGTAAAAAATTGTGATTCAGGTAATACATTAGTAATAAATGAAAACGTTATATTTTAATTACTTGATTGTGCAAATTCTTACTTTCTCAAATGTGAACGCCTTTCATCATTCATTTCGTATACGTATGCTCAAATTAGAAATAAATGTGCGCTCAATATCTCTGTTTATTTAATTTGATGGTGCCTATTTTTTGGATTTGATTGTGTTTTGACTGTCAAGACAGGTCAACCGCATTTATTTAATAAACAGCGAAAGTAATAAATTTAATTTGGGGGTAATGAATTAGAAATAAATGAGTACTAATAATTGATTTTATTTGATTATGCCTGGCTGTGCGTATGTACAGCGCTGAATTGTACATCTGATATGCATCAATCAAGACGCTGCATCTCCCAATACTTACGGCTTTTGCCTACAACTTTCGCTCACCATCTCCCCTCTGCTGGCCAATCATTAGGTATGGTACATCAGTCGTAGAAAGTGATGGCGTGTGCGCTCTCGTCACTGGGCGTCTCGGAAATTCATCGGGAATTTTCAACGAAGGCACGCGTGAAAATACCTGTGATACATAAATACCTGGAACATGCAGGGTAATCAGTTAATGAACAAATGCATTATTATTATTATTATTAATTTGATTTATTTAAAAAACAGTAAAAACTGTATATAACGCATAGGGGAGAAGATTATCTGCGCGTTTTCTTGAGTACCAGAATCCCATCCCAATATTTTAAAAATTAATAATTGAAAGATGAATGAAAGTTAAAATAATAATAATAAAATTTAAAAAAGTATGAGGTTAGCAACATTGCAAAAACTAGACATGTCCGTTCCCGAGTTGTAGAAAACCTATTTTCATCAGTAAACGAACTGCAGATTTGATTTTCATTATTTACTTGATTTATTAAATTATTTATATTATTATTATTATTATTAAAATGCATTTATCCTTCCAAATGTTTCCATTGCAGAAAGAGCACTGCTGTTCTTAATGTGCGGAAAGTGACGAGAACTCGGCCTTAATTCAATCTTCCAGAGGTGTTATTCTCAAAGACGTTGGGAGTTCTCAGGAGATGTCATTATATTCATTTACCTCACTCGTTTTTACAGGAAACAAGTACATCAACGTACAAAAAGGATATTTTTTTCTACTTAGTAATCAAGAAGGTAATAAGGAGAGATACATCATTTGGGTTTGTATTCTTGAATATGTGAAAGAATGTAAGGATTTATTACTGGAATAAAAGATATATCTTTAATTTTATATTATATTATATTTCTTATTGTATATTTCTTTAATTTTTAATATTAGAAAACGGACAACTTTCAGCAAGAGACTTCATTAAATGAAGGAAGAAACATTCAAAACGTGACATGTCCGCTTCATTTTCTTTCCGATAAAACTGAAAAATACAGTACAAATTTTACTCTTTTGAATACCGTCTTTAACTCAACGACTAGAGTACTACTTAAAGTTTTGTAAGACATCTCACGTTTTTTCTGGAAATAAAATTCTAGGTAAACACAACAGAGGAACTTAAGTTTTGGCAAATGGAAATGTCTCCTTTTGAATGTTTGCTCCACAGCAATAGTTGTTCTCAATCTTCTCCAATACTATTGAACTTTCGAATGTTAATTTCAGTCATTCTACTTTTCTGGTGAACACTTGCAATTTATTTATTTTATTTATTTATTTTACGTCAAAAAACAGCTAAAACTGCGTATGACGTGCTATGGGGAGAAGTGAATTCTGTGCCCGTTTTCAAAATTCTGTGATCCCTACACTAAGTCATATACTACTTCAATTTTAAATGAAAAAAATCCTCTCCCATGTAATAAAATATATTTTCAAGGATAAATAAGCAATAAATTTTGGGCTCTTATCCATGATGTCCTTCGTCAAGGAATAAAACTTCCTGCCGCGACAACATGGAAACGATAATTTGAATAACTGTATTTCCCACTGAATTCTAGAAGTCGTGCACAGACAATGAAGTTACAATTATGTCCAGAAGAAAAACAAGGGGCCATCTCAGCATTTGGTCAATCCGTTTCCTACTGGATCTCTTAAAGAACTGCAAATCATCAGCGCTTTCCCTACCCTTGAAATGTGGTACTCATCTTTTACAAAAAGAAATCTTGAGCTTTGATAGGAAACAAATTACCAACAAGTCCTACAGATCACTATGAAAATATTCAAGAAGTATTTGTATAATCTACGCTTATAAAGCAGACGTTACGAAAAAAAGAAATAGAAAAAATCTACTTCACTCTGAAACAATGTTCATCGATTTTCTGTCAAAAGTGCGTGTAATTGTACAGTTTTCAACAAAGCATGGAAGGAAACAATGCATTTGAGGCATTATTTTTTGGCCAGGTGGTTTTTGCAATTACCACAAACGTGGAGTATTGTTGAGTAGCATGCACGAATGAGCATAAAATGCGAGTTAGTACCTATGTATTTCAATACATTGAGTGACCTCGAAGTAGTTCCACTCTAATAAGTGTGTCACTGCCACCGACCTTCCACTAATTGTTAAAAAATCAGATGAAAAATCCCACCTTCGCAGTTCATTAAATCTGAGGAAAATTGATTTTGAATAATTATTTACTAGCTTTCCCTAATATTCTGAGGACGAATATGAACAGCATTGAAATGTATGTTTTGTTTCAGTGACATAGTAAGTTTCAGTCAGCATGTAGTCTATTTAAAATAATATTGCGTAATGAATAACGCATTTTTATTGTACACATATTGCACGGAAAATACAACTACATTTCTAGATAAACGATGCAGATCATCACATCTTTGAACTGGTTGGATGGATACTCAGAAACAAAACTTCCGAAATTGTTCGAAGATGATAGGAAATTATAATTTGGTCAGTTTCTTTTGTTGCGGATAACCATAATAATTTCTAACAGAGAAACTGGAATGAATTTTAAAAATAAATTTGTCGATTTCTGATTATAAAAAGCACACTGAAAAAGTGACATTTTCTATTGCAGGATGTTAACGAAGAACGAACAATTTATGGGAGAGCCCCCAGAAGGGAGATTTGCATCTTCATGACAGGCATTCGATCATGTGTGTCGAACCTATACTTGGGTTTTCACAACGTAGCCAATGACATTAGGTCATTTTTACACCTGCTGCCTTATAAAATGAATCTTTATAACAGTGATAAGCACATGTTTGAGGCCATGAGCCTCGCTGAGAAGGAAGTTCGCGAATTAATTAGAAAGATTCATTTTATAAGACGGGAGATGTAAAAATGATCTAATGTCATCGGCCACGTTGCGAAAACCCAAGTATAGGTTCGACACACATGATCGAATGTCTGTCTTGAAGATTCAAATCTCCCTTCTGGGGGCTCTTCCTTACATTGTTCGTTCCTCGTTAACATCCTGCAATAGAAAATATCACTTTTTCAGTGTGCTTATTATAATCAAAAATCGACAAATTTATTTTTAAAATTCATCCCAGTTTGTCTGTTAGAAATTATTATGGTTATCCGCAACAAAAGAAACTGACCAAATTATAATTTCCTATCATCTTCGAACAATTTCGGAAGTTTTGTTTCTGAGTATCCCTCCAATCATTGCAGATTTGATCATCTTCATCGGCTATCTAGAAATGTAGTTTTATTTTCGATACGAAAACCCAAATATAAAAGAAGAATGTGTGTTCCATATAAAGAGAATTTGGACATTTTTTCACAGATGCTGTTTTAAAGCATGCGTTTTGAATTTCGAAATTAACAATCGAAGGCGGCGTGCTAGAAGCCATGCGGTTCTCATGAGGAGCGGGAAGGTCCCTGACCTTTCGGAGTAATTGTCGGCGTCGCGCAAGGTCTGTTCTCACGATCTCAAATATTGCGCAACGTTGCGCGAACGTCGTTTATTGATTCACCGCAAGAACATCCCTCAGTTGGGAAAAAACATTTTCTTTTCATTCTGGTATTTGTTCGAAAAGTATCAACTAACATAGTAGGTGTAGCTGTTATATATTCTTGTGGGTAAAAATTTGATGGAACGGTAAACACGTAATTAAATTGAGAAATCTTTGCATCTGTCATTTAGGATATGAATTTGAATGAAACATTAATTTCACGCAATTGAAAATATGAAAAAGACAATTAGAATAAGATTATTGATTACATTCTTGTAATATTTAAAATGATTTTGCAAGCACAATTTCTCTCTTTCTATTTTCAAGCTTTTGCTGTTGCCTCTGCTCCGCTTTAGGGTTTGATGCAGCACCGAATCGTGACAAAACGTGAACATAAGTGAAATGTATCGTGAAGTTTAACTCCTTTTCTGATTATACAATTAACTAAGAAAAGTTCTTGGAAAAAAACACCGAAAGCAGGCTCTCTAAAATATCTATTAAATTGACGGAGATTACTACAGTTATTTGACAATCGAGAAGACAGTGAAGGACTGTGAGAGAAAAATAGTGAACCATGAGAACCGAAATTAAAAAATTCCACTCTTGATTAGTCAACAGTCGTACGTACATCACTCCGAATTGTCGAAAGTAATCTCCAAACATTTGCAAATTCGCTTCCTCCAGAAATGAATATAACTTTGTTCAATATTGCTATAATTGTAATCGTTAATTCTAGTAAATTATGCATCATCTCTCATCTTGAAGAGAGAGAGAAAGAAAGAGAAAAAGAGAGAGACAGAGAGCGAAAGATAGAAAGAAAGATAGAAAGAAAGAGAAAGATAGAGAAAGAGAGAAACAGAGAGAAAGAGAGAAAGAAAGAGAGAGAGAGAAAGAGAGAGAGAGAAAGAGAGAGAAAGAGAGAGAGAAAGATAGAGAAAGAGAGAGAGAAAGAGAGAGAAAGAGAGAGAGAAAGAGAGAGACAAAAGAGAGATAGAAAGAGAGAGAGAGAGAGAAAAGAGAGAAAGAGAGAGAGAAAGAGAAAGAGAGAGAGAGAAAGAGAGAGATAGAAACATAGAGAAAGAGAGAGAGAAAGATAGAGACATAGAGAAAGAGAGAGAGAAAGAAAGAGAAAGAGAGAGAGAGATTGGAGAAAGAGGAACAGAGCGGAAGGGACCAGGAAGAGGAAGGAAAGATCGCGCGCCCTCTTACACCGTTTGTTAGGGTTCTATTCTGCTTTTGCCTGGGATTGATCGCAGAAACCACAAGAAACCACCGATCAGAGCAGCCGGCCTCTAGAATTCCCCTCCCGGAGGCGGTTAAATTAAATTGAGTAGCTGTGGTGGCGGCGGCGGCGGCGGCGGGGCTGCCGGTGGCGGCACAGGTAGTGGAGGCGCCGCACGCGGGGCGCGCGTGATTAATGAAGCAAGTTAATTAAGAGGCTGCCAACGACGTCATGACGGATTAGGCGGCGGCCGAGATATGTAACCCTTTGGGCGGAATTCGTTTATGGGGGTTCGCGCCGCTCCGATGCAACCGCCCCCTCCGCCCCCGCCCGCGACCTCTGCCACCCCCGCTCCACCCGGCCCCCCGGCCCCCGGCCCCCCGGCCCCCCGGCCCCCGGCCCCCCGGCCCCCGGCCCTCCGGCCCCCGGCCCCCCGGCCCCCGGCCAGTATGTCGCCGCCTTTCCCCTCGTCGCACACTGGTTCAATCGGACCAAAAACCTGGCCATAATGGCAAAATTCTAAGTGCGCGTTCGAAATTCCGACTTAGCAAATCTCGTTCGGAAAACATTGCTTCACTACTACAGCTCCTGAACGTTATTTCAATCATTTTTGTCGTCCTCACGGTCTCGTAAAGTTATCATTGTTCGAGTCATTTGAATTCTTTGGTTCTTGTAGACTATGTTTGTGACATTAAAAAAGTGTTTAAATTACTTTTTTGTGCATTCTTGTATTTCCGAACAGAAGACTCTTATGACTATAAGTTAAGTATATTCCTAAGGAAAAGTGTCTAATTTTATATATAACACGGCTGAACGCTAACCTATGGAGCGTAACAATGTTAGTCATGTATATTGTGGATTTTAGTTTTTTGTCCTGCATATTCATGCCTCAATCAATTTTTTTATTTATCAAGTAGAATGCCCTTAATCCGAATAACCCACATTTAGCTGCACATACCTGTACTTTTTGTTTTATAGCCACTCTTCTGCAATGCTGCATAATAAGATTTTTGTACACTAGATATACCAGAAATGTCTTCGACGAAACAGGAAATTATTTTCTCTGTATATTTTTTCGATTTCTCCTTCTGATAATTACTTTTAATATGAAAATTACTGCTGTACATTTTTGGTTTATGCGAACGTTTTGTGGATGAGTTCGCTTTTAGACGTACTTCTAACTTTTATGTTAATGCTATGCTTATGTTTATGTTTGCATTGTGAATGGGCCTTAAGTGTGTGTGTGTGTATGTGCAGGGAGAGAGAAGGGGAATCGGATGAGGAAAGAAAGTTCGCACACTATCTGTGGTCTCTTTGTAAAGGTTCTGCTCCGACAATTGTCCTGATCCACCTCGGCCACTTTAATACCCCAAACACTTTCATTGATCGCCCAATTATTACCAGATATGTATGAAGTTTTCCGAAAGCGTAAGCGTCAGTAGGGATGGGCGATTATTAACTTTTTTCTAGGACTTTTATAATCCAACAGCCGGTTACCCTTTACGTCCCGATGGGACGCATATTCGACCATACACTAGACCAACACACTTGCGGGCTCTTCTGATCTGGGATCAGCAGAATGCGAGGCCCTCCGTGACAACACATACAAAGTCAAGGGACAACCATGCTCAAGGCGGGACTCGAACCCGCGACCCTTCGGACCGAAACACTGAGTCAATACTCGCTCTTAGCCACCTCGACCATCCAGGTCGGCTTATTGAGTAATAATTCATGAATATCTAATCGCTTATTTTTGGGTTTGATTAGTATGCATCGATTAATCTTATATATTCGATTTTTTATTTTTGTGAATGTTGGTAAAGTGTAGTAGTAATTAAAATACTTTATGAAGATTATCTTGGCAGTCCGGGTGTCCGACTGTTTCAGCCAATCGTACTTGGTCCCCACCCAAATATAAACCCGAGCGCAGACCACCCCGGCGCAGACCAGCCCTGAACAAGATCTCGAAAAAAAAAGATCGAAACGTCAGCAATTCTGCCTTCAATGTGGCGTCACCCGGACAGCCAAGATAATCTTCTTGATTCTGGCCGCGGAAGCCTACGACTTCACTTGACAAACTTTATGTTCGCTTGCAGTTTTTTTTACCGAAACACATTTATTTCGCGCTCATCATTATCATTAAATCGTGTTTTTAATTGTAAACTGCATCTTCAGCCCTATTTTATTCTGAAGAGAAAATCATACACCACATTCTATACAATTACGATATTGCACCAAAAGGAAAGATAATATGTGAGAATGTTTTATACACTGTCACGTAAGTTGATCAAAATACTACTACGGTATTTTTTGTGAGAATTGTCTCGTTTCTGTTTTTTGTTGTCATTTCAAATCAATTATTAAATGTTCCATAAGAACAAACTGTGCATTTTCCGGACGTGAAATGGAAGACAAGTTTGTGACTATCTTACATTTCATCAGCTGGTGGAGTTCTCTCATTGCGATAAGGATTTTTATCTCCGCTGACGGTGCGCCGCCGCGTTCTGTATCAGTCGCCTCCTGCTCGAATTCGGGGTCGGTCGCGCGCCTCCGCCGGCAGCCAACATGCTGTCCACGTTTGAGGGCATCGCCAAGAACATCAACCTAAAACCGAAATTGAGAACGATCGACAATGTGATTTTTAAACTTCACTACCGGATAACATTCCTCATTCTCGTCGTGGCCACTATCCTGGTATGCAGTCGACAATACATCGGCGAGCACATCCGCTGCATATCCGACATCAAAGGGGACGTGAGCATCAAAATGGTGGAGACGTACTGCTTCTTCAGCGCGACGTTCACAGTGGTTCGCCACCTGGACGGGGAGGACTCGAGCTCGCGGCTGCACCCTGGCGTGGGGCCCTGGACGGAGGGGGACGGGGTGCTTCACCACGCCTACTACCAATGGGTGCCGTTTGTGCTCTTCTTCCAAGCCATCATGTTCTACCTGCCGCACCTCTTTTGGCGCAAGCTGGACGGCGGCACGCTCTTCAAGATGGCGCAAGCCCTCCACAACTACACGCTGGCCGCGGACGACCACGCTGTGGACGTCAAGGACGTGCATATCCACACCAAGGACGAACGCCACGCGCAGATAACGGAGGTGCGCAAGGCGTTCGTTGAGCGACTGCCGTATCTCAGGAGCTGGTCGCGGAAGCTGATGCTGTGCGAGTGTCTGAATCTGGTGAACGTTGTCGCGCAGTTTTTCATCACAGACGCTTTCCTCGCCGGCCGCTTCGTCGACCTGGGCGCGTCGATCGTCGGCGGGAACGACGACGACAGCAGCCCCCTCGACGAAGTGTTCCCCAAAATGACCAAGTGCGTCTTCCGCAAGTTCGGGCCCTCGGGCACGATCCAGAACTACGACGCGTTGTGTGTCATGGCACTGAACATCATCAACGAGAAGATCTACGCCTTCCTGTGGTTCTGGTTTGTAATCCTGTTCATTGCAACAGCCCTGGGGTTGATATGGCGTATTGTGACACTGCTTCTCCACAAACGCAGCGATGGTTTCAATGTATTCCTCTTCCGAAGCAGTTGCCCCGGGGCTGAAGTACAATCTCTTCACGTCATTTGCCGCAAACTGAGTTTCTCTCATTGGCTCTTTTTGTACTATTTGGGGAAGAATATGGATGGGTTTGTCTTCAAAGAGCTGTTGAATGTAATCGCTGACCACATCGGTGCCGGGGTCAGCGCAACTGCGCCCGAGGTGGCCCATCTCTCGGAGGACGAGGACGATGACAACCCCAAGTACGCGTCGGTGTCTAAAGAGTTGCTCGACGTATGAGGCCCTGCACCACTTCTTTGAGACGAAATGTGGCAGCGGCCTTGCGAATGCGTTTTAAAAGTGAATGCGTTAGGAAAGTACTGTCGACTCCGCTTATAGTGAACTCGGATATAGCGAACCCTCGGTTATAGTGAACTCGGATATAGCGAACCCTCGGTTATAGTGAACGTAAGTCACTGGTCCCGTTTCACTTACGTTACAAGTAAGCATAAGGAGATTTGGTTATAGCGAACCTGAACCTCGGCTATAATGAACATAGGAAATAAGTCCTAAAAATTAATTGAATATGTTATGTCATTAGGCGATTAAAAAACCTTCGAGGAGTGGGATGGAGTTCCAATAGTGCAGGAGGCATTGAAAGCTGTCACGACTGCATTACGATACTTAGAGACAGGACAATACAGAATTAAGGATAGAAAGAGCACAAACTCTGGAGAAGGATCTAATAAAAAATGTACGAAGCAAACAATTCAAAGTAACTGATTTTTTACGTATAAATAAAGATATTGAAATTTTCAGTTCGCGCTGTTAATGAATTTTGCAATATATTAATAAACTCAATGGTTGTGGAGAAATTCCATTAATTATCGGATATAGTGTACTTCTGATGTAGTGAACCAAACATGTTAGTCCCCAGAAGTTCACTATAACCGGAGTCGACAGTGTGTCCTTTCTCAAACACAACAAAAAATGAGAGATTTAGATTGACAGAACTCAGAAACAGGTTTATAAATTCGAAAAACTGCGTCGCAGCAAGATTTATAAGTACACTGCCCAAGCAACATGTCGTTAAGTACGTTTTGTAGTTAGACGCAACTGTGGATTTAATTGAGTTGTTTTTCGTATGTGTTATTTCTTTACAATAAGATAGTATCGCTTAAATTCTGATACACGCCATTCATGTTTGTGTCGAATAAATCGAACTGAGCTCTCTTACAGAACTGGATAATCACTCAAATTGTGAATGATTTCAAATTAATTTTTAATTTTTATTGGAAGTTTTTGTTGGAAGAAATAGAGATTTATTGTGTACAATAATTATTTATATTTATGAAGAGATAAATTGTATATTAAGTTTTTTCTACTAATGAATGTGTATTTATTCATCCTGGATACCTTTATGATTCCTTATATTTTGAAAGTATCTACGAGAGAGGTAAGACGCAATTAAATGTAAACAGAAGGAAGTTCCTTCGTATTCTAAATTTGAAATAATAGCAGTTAAAATTAATATTTTAATTAGTCTGCATACATTAATAGTTCTATTCATTTTCAATACTTCAAAGTGATGGTAATTATTACTGTAAATAATTTCACGGTATCCTTTTGGTGGATGTTATTTATTGTTAGGTAGAATGACTTTTTGTATGCAAATAGTAAATATTTATGGTTGAAACATTTTATCATCGTGTCCATCATCCCAGCATAGCTCTTTTAAAACGACTTGAATTTCTTTTTAACATTGTAATAAATTTTATATCACTCATTAGCTGAAAGCGATTGACTCTCTGAAGAATTAAACAAAATATTAAAATACCGTCTCTAATTATGTAAAGAGAGAGTTCTTAATGTAATCTTCAAACCGTTATACAGAATAGATATTTTCTTACGTTCCTGAGCACTTGCTCCACTATTACTAGTTCTAGAAATCCTTCTTATTTTCTATCTCAGTTTTTATTTTCTTATGAGATTTTATTAATTAAATAAATGATGGTATAATTTAAAATATAATCTTCAATTTAGAAAAGATGAAAATTATATCGCCAAGATGTGAAAGTTGAAAACTATTTTACGTGCATAATTCAGCCTTTCATATTTTCTTTATAGAAGAGTCAAAATGAACTGTAAATATTTCTTTCCATGTTTGAGAGATTTCGGCGATATATTTTAATTCACGCTCTCGCAGTGCTTGCGCCAGCGCAGAGGGACGTGTGGGAGGGCGAGTGGGGCTGGAGACACGTTTTCCCCTTGCTCCTAAAAAAACCATTCCTCATTTAATAAATAATAAAATATTGAGGTTCTTCGTTAATGAAATAATATGAAAAAATACATGAGATATTTAACAACAACCACACATCACGTTTTTTATCCAAAAGCGCTTCGCATGTCCTCTAAAAAATTGTCATTATACAGAAAAATCAGTTTTGAGAGAAAACGGAATATTTTCTTGTATTTACTGATACTTTTAGTAACGGGAACTGTCCAGCGCTCCTTCTAGACATTTTCTGCACTACATATAGGGTAAGCTTTCGTAAATTATTAAAAACTGAGGCCGATGGTGTACTTACTAAAAAAATCGTACTTTAGAGAGTGATGACAGTTTTTTAGAGGACGTGTGATAGTGACTCCGTGACCTTTCCTGGGCCGCACCCCCCCCCCCTTAACCGGCAAACAAGTTGCAAGATAGTGCCAAGAAGCTGAGAGTGGGATGAAGGGTGGAGCAGTTGTCAGCATCGCCAACGAGAGGAATGCGCTAGCGTCTATTGCAGATTACAAGGTAAAGGTTATGCTTGCTTCTGATAAAATGATCATGTTTGATGATAGATGTTTTGCTTGAGCATGTAAATAAGCAATATTAAATCGTCTCGTTTGTTAAGTTACTGCTGTTATTGTGTTTTTTGAAGTTAGTTTTTACGCCCTAATTGTAATGTCAATATTGTCATAGAATGAAACCATCGTTTTTTAGATTCATTTTTTCTTCATCTTCAAATCATAAATCTAGAGCACAAGTCGCATTAAAAATGATAATGAGAACAATACAGTCGACTCCGGTTATAGTGAACTCGGCTATAGTGAACCCTCGGTTATAGTGAACTTACCTCACTGATACCGTTTCACTTACATTACAAATAAGCATAAGAAGATTCGGTTATAGTGAACCTGAACCTCGGCTACAGTGAACATAGGAAATACAACGCCCTGGAAATTAATCCCCTCCTGGAAAATAATATATCGCCTCAGTGCCACAAATTTCAACAATAGACAGCTTGAAAACAGTATCGTCGGTCAAAGGTCGCTCGTATGTCGGCCACATCGTATGTTAGTTGTGTCATATGTGTTCCAACAGTGGAGAATGCAGAATCAAGTACGAGGAGAGAACGAGTTCTGGAGAAGGATCTAGAGGAATTACTAATAAAAAGTACGAAGCAAACAATTGAAAATAATTAATTTTTTTAAAGAACAATACAGATATTGAAATTTTTAGTTCGCGTTATTAATGTATGCTGCTGTATCTCTATATTAATCAAATCAATCGTTATGGAGGAATTCTATTTAATTTTTATGTCATCGGATATAGTGAACCTTGGATATAGTGAATCAAAACTGTTAGTCCCCTGAAGTTCACTATAACCGGAGTCGACTGTATTTTATATTATATGAATGTCGTTTACCGGGAGCGGTAGCTCAGTGCATCAACTGATGTCATTGCAGCGCCTCTGACCGGGAGGTCCTAGGTTCGAGTCCTGATGGCGGCAGGATTTTCGATACTGGCTTTTCAGCTAGGTCGAATTCAGGCGCTGTCTGGAGGAGAATTCTAGCGGCCGGCTGCTCTGATCGGTAGTTTTCTGTGGTTTCTCCGATCAACACCAGGCGAATGCCGGAGCAGTACCTTACCAAACGCGCGCGCGATCTGTCCTTCCTCTTCCTTGTCCTATCCTCTCCCCTTACACACACGCTTACACTAACATGCACTGCACTATCACATATGTCGGGAGCTTAGAGCTTGTCCCGGTTGGGGCGGCGCCTCGCTGATGGGAGAGTCCTGGTTAGGAGGAAGCCCCACTAGCCGACGGTAGGTCGGCGCCGGATCTCGCCATGCAGCGGGGGAAGATCACCGCCATCTCCCGAAAAAAACACGCACTACACTAACGGGACTAATGACCACAGTAGTTGACGCGCCCGGAAACACGAAAAAATCAATCAATCAATGAATGTCGTTTAATGAGTTTATTTATATTTATTCTTTGAAATCAACTGATACAAAGTTCCTGAACATTATGTTCGCCGTATTCAATAGTCGTATTTTGATAAAGGAATATTCATCACAATTTCAGAGAACCATTGCGATTTATTCGTTGTGTCCCAAAGTTTTTCCTTGCATATACGTACTTTCTTGTGTTCCCCGTTTCTTTCATGAAATGGACACGAAGATGATGAAGAAAGTAGTTCGTGTTCTTGTAAAATAATAATAATAATAATAATAATAATAATAATAATAATAATAATAATAATAATAATAATAATAATAATAATAATAATTATTATTATTATTAGTTTGTGGAAAGTGTCGCGACCCCCCCCCCTCCGAGGAAGATGGCGCATATGCAATGTCGAGGCTTCTCCTTCCGGAGCCCCCTCAGCCAAAAATTTTGACGATCAATAAACAAATGAAAAAGAGTTAAATTTACCCTTACCAAATCAATGAACCATTAACAAATGGCAACTGGGGGTTTTGTTAGAAAACAGGGTAGTCTAAATTTTGAAAAGTCACCGTAAAGGAAAAGGGGATTCAGATATAATTAGAGCCAGATGGACAGGAGTTTCTTGAATTTGGAAAAGATCGTACGTGTGGTTTAGGTGCTAGTAGCGTTCAGAGACGAACGGACGGACGGACGGACAGACAGACAGACAGACAGACAGACAGACAGACAGACAGACAGACAGACAGACAGACAGACAGACAGACAGACAGACAGAC
>BLKR01011737.1:0-28298 GCA_011170035.1 Teleogryllus occipitalis
AAACATCAGCCGGAAATTTCAAGTGACTTTGGCGAAACATTACTCATAGCTTCTGCGTAGTCGCTTAATGTACGTAATGATTTGTGATGGCCAGTGTTGGTGTCGAATTCAATTTTTTTATATTTATTATATGATTTTGTCGTACATAGATTAGTTGAAAACAAAAACTATACTTATGTGTGTTAACTTTTACTTAAACTAAGCTTACATTATTTCATGGATAGAGGGAACCATATTTTCTCAAAGGACTGAGAGTCCATCTCATATTTTCTTCTAGGACTGAAAATATTTTAAATTGTATGGAATGGATATTTGCTTATGATGCAAACAAGATGGTTGGGGTTGTAAAAATAAAACAGGTTGAAAAGATTTTCGAAGTTTAATTCATTATGTAATTGACGTGGACCAGGGATACGTAGGAATTGATTTTGGACTATTTAATTTTGTGGTGATTTGTTGCTGAACCATATTAGTTGTGGCATAGAAATGGTGCAATGCTGTTCGAGAGGTAGAAAGCCATGTGACCAGTATTATTCGACCGTTCGCGCCCGTAATTTTCGGCCCAACACAGATCCACCCTGTCCGCAACTGCAGGTGGCCGTGTCAGTGGAGTCGATTTTGGACGAGGTTTCGGTCGGCCGGCGTGGGACACTTTCATCCGGTGTGACACATTCGCTCCGACAAGTGCTGGTGAACGGGAAAGGTCATAGTGAACCCGAATGACCTCTTCCGACGGCGTCCGAACACATCGGCTGTCGGACGAAGGTCTAGTTCGATTGGTTTTGTTCGTCCGACAATGGTCGACTGAAATTTCGGACTGTTGAACAGCGTTGCACTATTTCAAGGTTCAACAGCGACCACCGCTTAACTGGAGTGGAAACTTCGCCACCGTCGGCACAGAATCCTACGACCCCCTGCCGTACGAAGCTTATTGCGAACCCTCAACGCACACATGTCACGATATTTCACGCAGAAAAAATGTTAATGGCCCAGTTGCACTGTCTGTCATGGCCGTACTTACCTGATTCTAGCAATTTTTTGATGAATGGAGCGACATGACATGACGTGACTTGACAATAAGAGATGCACAAAAGAAAGGAATGCGATATATCTCAGAAATGTCAGTTAAGTATAATTTCTGATGTCTCTTTATAGCTTGCTTGCATAATGTGATTTCTCAAGTTACATTTTGTTTTCGGCTATACCCTAAAATTGACAATAATGATAGGTAGTTATCCACGTGAGTATGAGATTTTCCCGTGAGTGTCCTTGAATTTTTCTCAACTCTTTATTGCATAACAGTGTCACTGACGTTAACACCGGTGGTTTGTCAAATCAATCATTGTAATTTGTTTCATTTTTGTTAGCAAGAAATTTATTATTATTATTATTATTATTATTATTATTATTATTATTATTATTATTATTATTGACATTTACATATTTCACGATTGAATGAAAGTAATTTCCCGAGTAAGTTCTTTTCATCAGTAATTTCAGCCACTAACCAAAATAATAATTCGGTAATTCAATCCTACTTTAAATGGTATACTAATTGATCAATCTGCATTTCTCTCTGCCATGAGTGAAGCTCATTAGGCGTTGCAGTGACTGCCTGTGAGTGTTGGCGCCGAAAAAACGCAAGGAGGGAAACAATGGCGGCAGTTGGGAGGAAGCGATTTTTTAGTGTGAGGAAAGCGCGCGTCTTGTTTTATGAGACTGAAAACAATCCGCGAGGCCGCAGTGTTTTCTTGTGACGCTTGGCGCAGCGAGGGCTCTCGGTACGTGATGAAACGCGAGGAGCATACGTAGATGTAAAAATAAGAGCAGTCCACTTCCAGGGCCTCTTCACTCCCCGTGCAGCGAGCATGGAGAATGCCACTCCGTTATTACGGGGCTCTTATTATAATAATGCTTCACAATTGGAAACAGTCCCCCAGCGCCCCGGCGGTACTTCCGCCCCGTCCTAGGGCCTCTAATGATACCCCACTGACCCAATAAGGGTGGCCTCTAGTTTTAATGATCCATCATCATTGACCGCTTCTCGACTTTTTCCCCCTCGCCTCCTCTGATTTTTCTCATATGCCTTTTCTCTTGTTCCTCACCATCCTCCCCCGACACTCACTTAACTCTCTCTCTCTCTCTCTCTCTCGTCTCTTACGGTGCCCCCTCCTCCGAGACCAATTCACAGGGGCCCCTATCTTCGTAATGCAAAAGGATTGGCTTTCATTTACCGTCCATTACGCCCGTGCGCTATTTCTGAAAGGAGTTGTTCCTCGTTCGTAAAAAGCACATTGACACGCGGGGTCTTGTATTTTTTTGAACTTGTTAGTGGGTGCAGCGTGGATTTGCGGCTAATTGTCTTCTACCTTTTGGACAGTAAATGAGACACTGCATTCTCCATCCACCCCGACAGGTAGTTGTGAGCACACTTCCCTCGCCCCCTCCAGCTCCCACCCCGCCATCATCGCCCACCCCTGCGTTTATCTGAGGCAAATCACAAATAACACTTCGATCACGTATTACGAAAGACTCGTCGTTTCTTGCCGTTCAGTTCATATTTGTGCAGCTCAAGCGAATCTAGCTCTGAGATGTTCAACGGTTGAAGTTCCCAGGCAGGGAGTACACTCGAAGTTAACGAGGTGATACAAGGAGTTTGTAATTGGTTCCTTTTTGGACAGGAGTGGAATCGAAAATAACTGCGTGATTGTTTCTAGATATGCGACCGAAGACAATGCGCGGCGGGAATCTTTGAGTATTCTTCAGACACGTCGATTGTAATTGATGTTTCCGAGCGCATCAACTGCTAAGGTCATTAGTTCCAGAAGTGAAGTGTGTGTTTTTTTTATCACGGAAGGTGGCGCAAATCTTCTCCGTCTGGATGGTGAGATCCGGCGCCGACACGTCGCGTTCCAGGGTTTCCTTCAACCAGATATCATGAGCGACGTATCACATCAGCCGGGACAAGCTGTAAGCTCCCGACATGTAATTGCGTGTAAGGAGTGATAGGACAAGGAAGAGGAAGGAAAGGTCGCGCAAGGTCCGTGGTCCGTTTGTCATTCGCCTGATGTTGATGAGAAAAACCACAAGAAACTACCAATTGGAGCAGCCGGCTGCTAGAATTTCGTTCCAGGCAGCGGCTGAATTTGACATAGCTATCTAGCTATTCATACACGTCGACAACTTTCTCGGTTGGTATCTTTCAGAATGTATACTACATCAATAGATTAATGCACGTGCATTTGAATAAAAGTATAGAAATGTATGTTGTGTAAGGGTTTGGGACGACAAGAATGAAGCTTCAGTTGGAATATACAAATTTGCACGGTGGTGATACAATTTCGGCGAAATTGTACCTTACTCTTTGCTGTTTCTCTTCGTTCACTATTGATGTAAATTGTTCGGATCTGGAAAGTATCGCTTAAGCTCTTTCAGATATGTATAGTATTATGCAAGCTACTATCAGCGCATATTATTAATTTTAAGTTATATTTTTAAAAATTGATTTCATTTTGTCATAATATTTAAAATTACCTATATTTTCCCGTTTTAAGGGATATTTTACAATTTCATTTTTTTAAAAATAATAATAGTCGAATATGAATTTCTTGATGAATTTTCCAACAATACTTAACTCTAAAAAGTTGAAGTAAAAGTTAAATGCAAATGAAATTATATTGTCATTATTTGAAGTAATCTAAATGTTCATTTAGCGATATTTTTGTATTATTTAGCCAAATTGTCGTACTTCGACTGAAGTTACCATTTGCAGCATCGGGTAAAATGGAAAACAGAGAAGGGCGTGGTTGATGTAGTCTAATATGGTGTGTTATTAGCAGCTCGTGGAGCCAAAGAAAAGAAATATCTGAAACGAAAACAAAATTCCTAACATTTCCGTTACTTTATCTAGAGTATTATTTACGTGTATGTCGTGTAAATCAGTTTTAGCGGTTTATTTTTGCCATTTATAAAAATGTAGCTTGTTCTCGAAGGGCAACCTAAGCCCAGTAGCATTTGAAAGTGTTGATTGAGAAGTAGGTACTACACGAGAACGCCGAATAAGAAAGCTGGAGAAAAGGCACGTTTCTTTTGTCTCTTTTTCTTTTTCTCTAGTTCCCTCTTTGTTCGTTGACCTCTTCTTTCAACTGCTTCCCAATCGGGCCGTGCATGATGGTATTGTTTCCAGTTCCTGTTAACAATTAAAGGGGCTTTTTGTGCAGTGTTTGACGCGGCGCACAATTAGAAATCAATCTGATGGGCTGCCATTGTGTGGTGGGCGAGGGGCCGCGTTGGAGCCTTCAGTCCAGCGCATAGGGCGTGGGACGAGGACTTGCAATAGCTCGTCCTTGCCCTTCCCTTGTTCCTGCTACGCAGCCGGGCCTCTTTCTTCTTCTTCTTCTTCTGCTCATTTTGCTTCATCTTTTCCTTCTCATTGTTCTTCACACCCCTCCTCACCCTCGTTTCTCTTTATATTCCTCCTTCTCCTATTTTTTCTTCTCTCTGTTCCTTTTCTCTTCCTCCTCTTAATTCTTCTTCACATAATTCTTTTTATTCTCGTGCGTTTTCTTCGCATCATCCTGATTCAAGAAATGAATCTTTACATTTTACTTGCAGAGGGGCCAAAAAATGGACATGGCAACAGTAGTATTCTCTTCGGAGTAGCGCTTTTGTACAGATTAATACGGTACAATATATTAGTAGAATTCTGCAATATATGATAATTTGTTCATTTTTAAAGCTATCCTACAAATAAAATATGAAGCGTCTGCACTGTTATGAAACGTAAATGACCATAACGAGGGAGTAATTTTGTAAGTATTTTCTTTCTTTACATAGATTTCGACATAAAATTTCCCACCCCTCGCTGATCCAAAGAGGAGCTTCGAATAGAAATGCCGTCGCTTGGAAAACGTCCCGTGAATGTTGGCAGCCCTCGCCAACGGCTTGAGCGTCCTCTGCCGTCTGCGGCGCGCCGCGCCGCACCGCTCCGCCCCCGCCCCCGCCCCCGCCGCCAACGAGGTCGCCGGGCTGTTGGCGGTCTCCCCGCTCTTGGCAGAATTTCAATATTCATGAAGGATCCATTCTTTCCTCCGGAGTTATGAGCCGGGTTTCGTTCCTAATTCCAGCGAATGTTGGGAAATGACTAACATTTACCGCTTGGTGAATGTTTTCTGGGAGACGAAAAGTGGTTGATGCCGAATTGCAAATTCTGGTCTGGGATATTACATTCGACCGTTTTAATTTACAGTCAGCTTCAATGGTATGATCTGGATCACTCTTGCCCGTACGAAATTGGCGATGCCCAGCCAGCACTTTGAATTTGAGAATTTTTCATATCTAGTTTGATTCGGAGAGCCTGGTGGTGTGTCTGTGAGAGCCCGTCCGCGCCGTCGCGCCCCTTCGCGCCGCCCTCCCCCCCCCCCCCCCACCATCCCCGCGCACCTCATGACGGTTGGGCTCAGCGGCCGCGGGGCTGTTTCTAATTACGAGGCGTGTGTTTAAGGTCGCCGCTGGGTGAGTCATATCGAAGGATTGTAATTAATCTTCCAGATCCTTCATCTGCGGTGACGCAATTTCAGCGGAGACTCGGATTATTCGAGCGGCGATGGGCACCCGCGCGGACGGGGTGGGATGGGGCGGGGCGGGGCGGGGCGGGGCGGGGGCGGAGGGACCCCGCGCGCGCCCGCGAGAAAACTCTTCATGAGCCCATCAGCTAACAACCAATTAGATCATCTTAATGTACATGTTTTAGAGCTTCGCGGCAGTACATGCCCATGCTAATTACTCGCGAAGCCGTATTGTTAAGAGCATCAATCATTCTTCGCGGCGTGGCAGTCCATAAGGCGGGTGTTTTATGGCTCTCTATACTTCCCACCTGACTGGCGTCGCCCGAGCGGGCGCGACACAAGAGGTGCGGGTGGTGCGGCGGTGCTCCCATCTCCACCGCCACGCCCTCTCGCTGGGCGGAGCTGCGCCTGGAGACGACATGACGGTGGTGACTGACTCGGTAGCTAAGGGAGGTCCCGGTTCGATTGCCGACTGAAGCAGTCAATTCTTTGAGCAATCGAATGTCGTTTGTGACATTACTTCTGCCAAGTAGTGGGGGGGGGCGGGTCGAAACGGTAGTTGGCAATAGCGAAACGGAAAACATGTTTCCACGTAATTGTTAAAATTTGCAACTGTGACTAGGTGGGTGTATGAATAATGTAATCGTCATAGGCTCTTAACTCCTAAAGGTTGATCGAGGAGTTCACTGCCCTAGTTGCTTATGGGGTTAGGACAACTGGGCGTGTGCCAAGAGATCCTGATTGGATTTCCTGCTGGGACAGACAATTCTGTGAACAATCACACATAATTTGTGTTTTCTTGTTATTATTATTATTATTATTATTATTATTATTATTATTATTATTGATGCTGAGGTAGGTGGAACACTGTATGTAAGTCGGGACCATGTGGGATCAATCTTCATAGACACCAGGAATTAATATTTCTAGCTAATCGTTTATTGTTACATCTCGACGTTTCATACACCATATGTGCACCTTGCCGAGAGGTACTTCAGGTATGCAGAGTTAAAGTGGTTACAATTTAATTGACAGTTCAGTTCACAATGTAAAAAAAATATAAAAACTTAAAAATTACTTACATCAAGTTGGAAGTCTTAAAAATTTTGTAGGACATATTTATATGTTTAAAAATTCAGTTAACTATGTGCGGAGTTTTGCATTGGGAGCTTGCATAAAACCTGTGATGGTTGGGGTAGTCAGTGCACGACTGAAAAGTTGAAGGGACAATGCCACCGCTTGTGGTGCAATATCACAAGTAATAAATAGAATAAGAGTTGTCCGTTCATCAACTGTTGTTTGTAAACTTGATATAATTTTTGTAAATTATTTTTTATATTCATGGTATTGTTTTGTTGTCATAAAATTATTATGATTTATTATTATTAGAAGTATTTCTATTACTGCTGCTTTGTTATATTTATTATAGCCGAGTTCCTTGTTTTCCAGCCATATGTGTTTATAACTCCAGTTTTATTATTTTTTCTACCAAATTATGAACACTTATTTTAAAATTGTGTGGCTTTGTCATTGTCCCTAAGCTAGTCGTTACATGAGATACCGAAAAGGGCAGTATGAGAGGCGAGATTGTGAGCACGGAGCAAGATTTTTCAGACGGCACTAAAATGCGACCGGTAGCGACCACCTAAAAAATTCATGACTTTTGTGCGAGAATACCCTCTAGATCAGATCTTCCCTGTCGACTCGGAATAAAATATTTAAGTATCAGGTTTTACTCAGCAAAGCCTTTTGATGGGCTCAGAAGCGCGCTGTTTAAGGCTGATGTCGGTTTATGTTTGTACATTGTAGGGTATTAAATGAATTGAAAATGAAACCACTTAGTGGGTGCATAGAGCGTTCGCAGCCTGGCGCGCGGGTTGACTTGGCCTTTACGACAGGCCAAACCGCTGTAAACTGCGCAAAACGTGACTTTGGTGCATGCATAAACCTCCCGCGATATTTCGTATTTTGCAGTTTATTCGAGAATGAAGAAAAAGGTAGTTTGTTGCGTCTTGACATTAACGTCAGAACATTTTGCCGTCACTCCATAGTAGGCGACAGGCTCATATTCCTAGGCGGATTTTCCCTGTCGAGAATCGCCTCCAGCGAGCACGCTACACGCGCTTTTCTATGAAGTTTACTAGCAGCAACGTGTTTTAAAATTTGTAAGTCGGTAGAATTAAATTGTGTAAAATAAACTTTTAATCTCTGGATCTTCTTGATATCTCGACGCTATTGTGAAGATGATTTCCCCATATGCGTTCAAATCATTGCTCTCTGAGATCTGTGGCTGGGAAACGTTGCGTTCTCCAGGCTGGTTCCCAATTTATGGAGTAGCAACACCCTCACAGCTGATTCGCCACAGTCGCCTTGTTGGGCAGTTAGATTTCTGTGCGACTTCGCCAATAGATTAGACTATGGCGATTCCAAATGTAAAGATCTTGATCTCGTGAACGGAAAACATTATATCTTACCACCGTGACAATACTTGAAACTAGAAGTACAAAGACTACAATAAGAAGATATAACTGTCGTGAAATGTTCAACACGATTGGAATAATTGATTTTTAAATACTAATATTCTAGCCGCATAAACCACAAACACCACTAACGCCTCATACGGTTTTTACTAATTTTGAATTATTTGAATTTTAAATGAAGGAAATTAAATTAAATTATTTACCTTTTTCTGGAAATCGCAGTGGCATTTGAAAATCGACACTAGGATTCAGAGCGACACTGGATGCAGCGTACAGTATTTGAACTACGCTCCCGGAAGAAGCAAAAAAACGTGTTATTTCGTAAAATGCAAATTTTCGACGCGAATCTGTTTGCACTCTCTAAATAGCAATGAGAAGGGACGTGACATTTTTTGTGGTGCAAACCGGGCCTGCCTTGCGGAAAGGCGCCCCGGGTGACTGGCGCCCCTGTCCCTAGGGCGAGTGGCTGGCCCTGGGGCGCTGCGCGTGGCGCGAGCCCGTGGAGGGAGGAGGGAGGAGGGTGAGTATTGTTAAACAGGCGGCGCCCCGCTGCCGCCGCCCGGCCGCTGCCGCCGCACGCGCTTGTCTCTCGGCGGGGGCCCCGGCGCCACGCGTCCGCCCCGCCCCCGCCCCGCCCCCGCCCCCACCTACGCCAAGGGCAGCTCCCAGGGAGACGTGTTCCCCCTCCTCAATAGAAAATTTACAGATTTTTTTAATAATGGTTTTAATAAATGCGCACTAAAATTACTCTGGAATGTATTGGCTTGTTTTCTTGGGGTCCCTTAGTGGAGGCGGTGCTACTTGATCGATACTTATAATATCGATATTTCGTTTTGGATGTTACCGTTATTAGTAACGGTGCTGTGAAATTGTCCGAATACTACAATATTGAGATAGAAGAATTGAATTGTTGTTGTGCAGTAAGTTGATTGTTCAAATCAAGTTAACATTTCATGCGCATTTCTCTTGGCTTTCTTTTACAACACTAAATAGTGATGTCACGGAGTAGATAAATACGGATTTCCCTGGTTTAAAATGGGAAAGATGCCTTCTTAGTCATTCGTGAAGCCCTGGACGAAAAAATACTGTTGTCCTCTTTACAGTTTTGCCATAGACATACTCCTAGTCATATGACTGAACGCCCTCTTCTGTAATGTTTCTGATGGTAAAAATATTTCCCTTTTGTCTTCACTACATTGAAACTCACGTACTCGCCGTATTCCCACTTCCTTTAGAAATGTTTCTTAAAGAGGAAAAAGAATTTGAGTTTAATTTTTCGCCAAAAGTGTGGAGCGCATCGGAATGCTTTGGTGCGCGGTGTGTACCAGCGCCCGCTGCTTCTGAACAAAAGCCGGCATGTCCGTAAGTAAAATTTTGCATGTAATGCATCTTTTGTCTTGGGCCCCGTTCAAGCCGTCGGCGCCGGCGCCGTCCCTTTCGTCGGTGGGGGCGAGGGCGGGGGCGGCGGCACAGAGAGCCACTTTCTCCCACCCATTGTCGGTTTCTCTTGATTTATCTGCCCGCAGTCGCGCTTGCCTCCCCTCCGTCCGTCCTCGCCGTGGCTGTGTCGGCGGAAGGCGTTTGCACATTGTGACCAAATGATGAAAACGTGGTCGAAACCACGAAGTATACACGAAGGAGACTTAACTCCAGTGGTGGAGGTATGTGCCAAAAACGTCGGCAGCTACTTGAAAAAAAAAGACCTGGACCACTCTTGCGGTGAATTCAAGAAACCCAAAGAAATCTTTCAAACCAGCCAATGGCAGCAAAGCAAAGTGTTTCCGCGGGAAGTAATAATATATTTATTTATTTTTAAAGGTATGTGCTCTTGATAATAATAATGATGATGATAATAATAATAATAATAATAATAATAATAATAATAATAATAATAATAATAATAATTAATTGGTAAGAATTATACATCGTCCCGGCGTCAACTGCCCCAACCTGGACCCAACGTATTTTGTCGATATTGGCGGAAAAAAAACCCAGATTAGTCCCTTCTCTCAAGATGAAGCAAGAGGGCTCTAGATTTCTTTTATTTTTTAAGTGTCTGTCGACGTTTTCCGTATTAATTCCGTAATTAATTCCGTAATTAATTCCGTAATAATCCGTAATTCCGTATTATCCACCCTCCCTCCGAGTTGAGTCTCCTTCTTGTATACTTAGTAGTCGAAACTTCAAAGGACTCCGAAATAGATGTCAAATTTCTTCTGTGAGAGTTTGTCAGGACACTAAAAATTACAGAAAACAAAATGGATAACCAAATGTGGCGACCAGATGTGTAAACTTGGATGTGTAACTTAGGAGTATTTGAAGCGATGGCTGATGTGTTAGTAGGATATTATAATATATAATCGTTTCCAATAACACAAGAAGGTGTGTGTTGTTTTAGCACTACTAATTTAAGTTTTGACCGCTATTTTGTCAGTTTGTCCAACAGTACGTTAGTTTGCTTGTTCGCGGTTTGGAAGCAGGTCCTCCTCTCCTCTCTGATTTATGTCGCGATGCACCACCGGAAACCGACCGATGGAAGAATGCTAATGGTGGAAATCGTCGGTTGCGGTCACGACCTGACCAACTTCCCAGACGTCTTTTTTTCTTTACTTCTATCCGACATGTCCTGAGTTCTATTCCTAAAAGAAGATTGATTTTCCACTATAATTTATTGGGTGGGAAACCGGTCAACAGCCAATGTCTTGACACCGAATTTCATTTCTGATTTCTTCTGGCCTCACCGTTACAAGAGAGGAATCGAATTGGACATTTTTTACATTCTTTTCCTTTTCCTTGTTATGGGTCAAGATAGATAGAATTTAAATTTTGTGACGTACCATTCCATAATGTTCTCACTGAGTAGTCAAAGGGAGGAATAAATTTTTCGAATAAAATATCGCGAATAGCAAGTAATAAGTAGAATGACACGAACTTCTCAATGCTACTGCCGCACAGTCCTCAGTGCTGTATGTGCGTGAAAATTGCTTTGCCTGTCCGCTCGTCTTATGTTTTATCCTTTATTTATCAAACGTAATGTCGTTAATACAAGAAACGACTAGAACCCCGAGTCAATGAATCTTCTCTACTGCCCCTCTACATTTTTATCCCAGCAAACTACTTAGCAACTAAAGCGAGAGGACGTCTTGAAATTGTCTGTGGTCTACAGAACTTGAAACGGTGATAATACAGTTCAGCCATACTGTTTTCATAAAAGACAAAGACAATTATAGGGCGATTGTGTGCGACTTATCGACGATCGCATTTCTCTATGGAGCCGAAGCTTGTGCCTCTAGCACAAAGGGTTGGCAACGATACCTAGCCTACAGGATGCACCCTCCGGGTTCCGCCGCAGCCCCATCTCCCGCCTTCCCCGCTCCTGCACCCGCCCCCGCTACCGGCACAACGCTCGGAGACCCAGCGGCCGTCCTGGCAACGTGGGGGAGGCGGTGCCACGGCGACCACCGGGATATATTCCCCTACATTCTGCATTCGTTTCGCGATACGCCATCTGCGCTCTTCGGCGGAAGCGGAGCCGCTCTCGCCCTTCCCCCTCTGCCGCTCGCGTTCCAGCCCCCTCCACCGTTCCCCTCCGCGAGCCTCCACGCCCGCCCCTACCGACGCTCTGCCGCCGCCCTCGCCCCTCACCTAGCCCTTCGCGGCCCCTGATCGCCCTCTCGCCCCCTGGCCCTAACGGGATGTGGCGACCCAGTCCAGGAGACTGATACTCGCCTTTCCTGGTCAATTATTGTGAAAGGAATGAAATGGTATAGTACTTTTGTTTATAGAATTAGCTTTTAAGCAGATTCTGGAATTGAATTTCAATACAATTACCATAAACCTTCATTACCATGAACAAACTCTGGGTGGTGGCAAGGAAACAAGGTAATAAATAAGGTGATTTTTATATATTTATCATGATCGGATAACGCGAATTTTTATAACTCGAACGCTGATTATTTCGGTCAGTTGGAATTCGTGTAAACTTGGGTGTACTGTAGAGTTCACCTCGTCATCCTCAAAACAGTCCTTTGTAGACGCAAAGACCTCTGCTCGGTTGCCACCCCCGTTCCCAAGTCAATCAGGCTGCGTTGAGCGCCAGCGGCCTTAATAAGCCGTCGGCCGCAGTTGAAAGATCCCGAGCGGTTGATACTTGCCGCGGGTCGCGCAGCCTTGTCGCGAGGGGATCGCGCGCGCTCCTCGCGTCGTTATTCATCTCGCCATTGTTCCAATTCCCGGTAGAGCGCGCGCCCTGCTCCGTTCGCGCCCAGATGGGAGATACTCTAGGAGGCTCGCCGCGGAACCGTAATAGACGACCTCATAGTGTTGCCGTCGTTAGATAACCCTGATTCCAGCGCAGAAAGAAGGCCTTGTGTGGAGTCTGCCGCTGCACTTCGTCCCTGACCTAGTGGCACTTCTCGCGTCCGTAAAGGATAAAAATGAAGCGGAGATAAGACGCAGTTCGTTTTCATTTGCTCTGGGTATAATGATGCTATGCACCGCCTACACGACTTGAGGTATCGCTTACCGCACAAAATTGCAACAGTGGGTTTGTGACGTTGCGAGTTAGAACGGATCTACCCTCTCACTCTTACAGGAGCTCTTAGAGCCGAGGGTCTAGTTTGCGAGAGGAGGTTCTTGAGAATTCTAGCGATTCCTTTCCCTTGTGGAGCCTTTGTGATTGCGGTGAATTGCAGTGCGATTCGCTGTGCCTGCCGAGGGTTGCGTTTTAAACCGATCATCCGGTATTTCAAGAAAAATCTCCAAGTTAGGTCGTTCTGTCATCAGATTGTTTTGGTGATGATAATGAATGTCGCCGAAGTGTCCCTTCGTTACAAAAACAATTGGATTTGCGCGGCAAATAGAATATTCGATACACCCGTGCTGAATACTATTCATGTGCAGAAATGCCATGTGAAAACTTTAACCTCACTCACCCACTGTAGATATACTACCGTAGTGTAAATAAATTATTTCGAATTTTGAAAGAAGGATTGAAAGAGAGATATTTCACAATCACAAACAATTAGATATTATCTTCCAGAATAACAATATAGCAATGTTGGGCAGATACGTTTACGATTGCAATATTGTTCCATGGCATTCCCTTAGAAGTGCAAGGCTTGTGAATGTCGGGTACCTCTATCAACGTTTCGCAACATAAAGAACGATCATAACAATCGCGCATCCCGATTTCCCCGTGATCATTCACCTTCATCTACGTCATTGACTCATGTGACTGCGACAATAACATGTCTTAACTAACTTATTAAACGAATAGCGCTTTGGCCGTTTCTCTAGGTTGGTATGTTAATTGTAAAGTCAAGTTTCACTCATTGATTGGTTCATAGGAATTATCACGCATAGCATTTACACTTCCATTTATAGTACACAATATGCGTATTATCTACACACGTTGCTCTCGCACTAGAGGCCAAGGCACGGACTGAGCACGAAGTACCTAAAGAGAGCACAAGAACGCCGACACCGCCGAGAGGAAGCCTCTACCTCCCCTCGCGGGTCGGAGGCTCGGGGGTGCAGGGGCGGCAGCTTTTCGCTCCTCCCCCTCCCCCTCCCGCTCCACGCCCCCACCCGCATCGCGCCCCTTGGCTCGCCCGCTTTCTTGTGCTTTCTCATGAAGTGCAGACGACTGTTTTGTTCGCTGCCCAGGCGGTCCGAACCGTCATTCCACTTCGCCTAGGGTTGTCCAATGAATGACCACCCGGAGTGCACACATCCTTGGTTGGCGAAATAAAAAAAGACACGGGTTTAGAGGACCTGAACAAACCAGTTGAGGGAAATAAAAAGTCGGGAAATACATTACCGCTCATGACATAACTGTTTCTGTAATACCTTATACTATTTTGCATTCGCACGTTTCATAAATATAAATAATGTTTACGAAAATTTGTTGTGTACTTATCGCCCTAGGATCGTTTGCGCGGAAAGCAATTTTTTCTTCTAAATAAATACGTGTATAGTGAGCTGTTGTCAGAAATACTGTTAATGCTTTTAAGTCAATTGCGTGCTGCAGATCCTCGTGTGGCCCTGGCAGAATCCGTTCTCAAATACACATGGCCGTCCAAGCTTGAACGGTTATTCGGGTGGTTGCGACTGGGCATCGGATGGATGCAGAGGAGCACGGAGACGAAGGTCTCGCCGAGTAATGGTGTCGCCTATCCGCTGGGATGCAGCTTCCATTGCCATGGACGAAGTTTTTTCTTCCTCGCATTCCATCATCGTTCTGTGTTTTTAGTCATTACATCGTCACTAATATTCCTCAGCTTCTAAACACTCCGCTTCCTGTCGGTTTGAAGCCCACGACGTGTCGGGTGTTGGAACGTGGACGTGCCACCCCGTCACTAGTGCCGGCTGAACAAGATGGCCTCCTTTTAGTGGAGTGGTGTGCGATGATAACTGCAACACCCTATTCCCCTAAATTATTTTCTGCCCACGTCAGAGCTGGAGTGGGTCATCAAGCGGCCTTGAAGAAAGGTGCACTGATTTCCATTCCGACTGAATAGAAAATAGCGAATGTAAGTTGTGATGTGTTGAAGTTGGCTGGTACTGATAATTGGGAAAATGTGCACTTCAAGATGTTAACAGGGGCTCAGGTGACCGTGTGGAGCAAATTGATCACGCGACAAGATTGTTTTCTGGGAAATGATTTAGAATGTGTCTTGTGTTCCCTAAAGATATGATTCATTTAATACTCATATATTTTATTTCCGTAATGTGTCAGAAAAAATTCTTTGAAAATAATTTTTATGAATATCCCTTCTATCACCCTTGAAACCCGTACCCTGCTTCTAGACCTTGGTCGTATCCGCCTATGATAAAGACGATATGTGTTATGCTGTGGTTCAATGGAGAACGACGATGACGCTATCGGGAACTGTGCCCGCTCCTCCCGTGGGAAGGTCCAGCGTGGAGGCGGCGGCCAAACAGGCTTCCTCGGCCATCTTGAAAAGGTTCTAACGGAGACGGGGCTTGGGGAGAGCGAGGCCCTAGGGGCCGGGCTTGACCAGCCGAGCGCCGTGGGTGGCAGACTGCCCCTGGTGTCTAGGCGCCACTAGACCGCATCCGGCTGAGGTGTCGGACGAACCCTTAAGGTAGACGAATGTATTTGTTTTCTTCTGAACAAACTTTGTTCAATTTGAAACCATTCAGAAAATAGCGTGTATGAAGTTTTTTGTTTTAATTCCGCGCTAAAATGTTCTCTCGCAAATTTCCCTGTCATGGCGAACTGTGTTTGTGTTCGTTGTCCTCTGCCTGTGCAGTCGGTGGGAAGTGGACGTCAGTGCGAGGGTGCGGCGCGGCGGGCTGGGAGGACGGACGGACGGACGGACGGACAAGAAGCGCGCGGAGCGGGCGGAGGGGCAGGGACGAGGGGAGAGGAGGGGGCGGGGGCGGCGTGCAGGGACACGACGTCCAGCGCTGGCTCAAGCCGTGACGCTGCCCCTTGCTCGCGCCTTAATTGCAGCCGTATCTGCTTCTATCCGTGTCGTGATTTGCTCAATGTTTCGCTGATAAATTCCTCCATAAATCAGGCGCTGACGAGGCTGCGGCTGCGGCAACGGTGGGCCGCGTCGGTCGTCGCTTCCCTCCCCTCCGCCCCCCCCCCATTCACCACCCTTTCCCTCCTCTCCTGTTTCCTCCTTCCTCGCCCCCCACTGCCTTTTCAACGCTGCCCTTTCCCGCCTTTCCATGACTTTGAAGAGTGAGCCGAGGATTTCTCGCAATCTTCAATGTTCTTCTTCAGCCTGTGAAACGAATGCCTCCTCGTTTTTCCCACCCTTCGCTCTTCCCTTCACCCTCCCGTACCGTTGCGGGGAAGTGGAGAGCGTGTCTTTTCGCCCACGGGATGCACGCGTGGCAGTTGCAGGTCGAAGCCCCACCCCGCCTCAATCCAACCCGCTTACTGTACCCGCCCGTTCTATAACCGTGCCACTCCGCTCCCCCCTTCACGTGCCCGCCTCGTCCCTGCCCCGCTCACCCTCCCACGACGCGGAGAGGGCGGTGGCACGCAACGCATGCCACTCGTAGTGATGGCAAATTTTAGCAAAACATCCATATAATACCAAAAGTTTTCGATGTTGATGAAAACATCGATGATTAAAATATCGATGTTTTAAGAATGATGAAATATTTCGAAGTAAAACGTTCTGGTTCAAATGTGATACATAACACGGCAACATTCATTTAAATTATATACTGCCTTAAATTTGACTGTCATCTTCATTTTCTAATCAATGTTCTATGTAGTCAAGGTTCAAAATGCAACTTCGCGGTATGTACAGAATAAACAAAACAGGTAAACAACACTGGAGAAAGGTTCCGAATAGCAAACTGTCGTGCATCGACAACAGTGGCAGTTGTCAATGGCTGTTGGTTGCGAGCAGTCCACAAAAAAATTAGACACTGGAAATTGTATTTATATCGTTATGGTTTTTTGGAAACATCGATGTTTCTTGGCAAATACATCGATTTTAAGAAAACATCGAAAGCAAAACATCGATATTATAATGTCGCAATTTCTGCTCGAAAATATCGATGTTTTGAAAACGATGTTGTTTTTGCCATCCCTATCCACGTGGCGTCGCGTCTCGGTGGAGCGTGTGCCGAGGTCCCCTCCCGCTGGCCCGGCCGCCCACGCGCTTTGAGACGAGGCGTTTCGCGCCCGTACTCGTTTACGCGCCCCCTTACACCTCTCGCGCCGTCATGAGGCTTGTATCGGCGATTATTCACGCGTCGCCGCCTAGCGTGTTTCGCGCCATCCCATCCATCTCGTAAGCCACAATCACCCTTCCCGTCCACTTCGTTCTCCAATCTATTACGTCTGTCGCGTCTCCTCGCCCGCCGAATCCCCACGCCAGCCGACGCACTGGGAGATCTTGCGTGGTTCACACGCCAACCCCATTTCGTTGAAGTGTATTTTTGGAATGTTCATCCTAAGGTAAATGACGGCGCTTGAAACTTTGAATAAGAGTTGCTTATAGCCATATCATTCGTAAGCATACGATGCATACAATTCTTCAGTTCAAAGAATGAACTTAGTAGCTGTAGACTTCACTTTACACAACGACGAATAGTAGAATACAAGTGAGTGAATGTAATACTCGGGAACATAATGAACGACAAAATAAAACATTTTAATGTTTTCGTATGTTGAATGTTGAATGCATCAACGTTTGTGTTCTGCTGCCGTGTCACAAAATTCTTTCTGTTGAATCTCGCCTTGTTTGTGTGCAGTTGTACGTTTTGCGTGGTCGCCTCCTGGACATCCCTGGCTCTGGCGTCCACACCTACTCCAAACGTGTCTCTTTTGCTTCTGACTTCATCGAGCCCTATCGTAAACAGCAACACTTTCAGCTCTTAAAAATATCGCCCCACTGAACGTAAACTTTTAGATTTTCGCGATAGACAATATTTTGACAAAAAAGTTGGAACTCGAATACCCCTGTACAACTGTGAACATTTTAAGAAATAGTTCCATTCTGCAGACCACAGGCTTATAAATTCATTAGTTGCATTTTTACATTATTTTTCTTTTGCCCCTTCATGTTTCTTCTCCTTCTGTCTCCTGAATATATGACCATCTATAAAAAGAAAATTCGATGTATTTAACATAGTATTAGGTACTCACAAATTCACGACAACATATTGACCAAGATGTCTACTTAATTCTGGTGTTAATCTGCCATAAAATGAGAAAAATTTTTATTGAAATACAAAAGTCGAAATTACCTTCTAAAATGTAATGTATTCAGCATCGTGGTAGAAACCTGTTTTGCTCTGTAGTTCATTGCCGAGTACCAGTATACTAGGAATACAGAAAAGTACTTGCAGTGACAGCAAATAATGCAAGTGTACAGCTTCCCCCAGCGCCTCAGAATCGTCACGCATTCGTGTTTCGGCAGACATAGTAAACGTATAAAGTTTAGGTAAAAAGTTTGGATTCCCAGCGAGTGAAAAAAATAAATTTTTATTTTACACTTGAAAATAAATTTTAATTATTCGGATCTTATAAATACGTTGCTGAACTTATGCATTTTCAGGAAGAAAACTATGGAATTAGAAAATTTTCTTTATTTAATGAAATATCGTTTATTATATGACTTTTAGGAGCTCTTAAGGTATGGGAGAGGCCAACACCGACCGCTGTGTATCGTTGCGCTCCAAATAGTTTTTCAATCGCCTAGAGTCGGCAGTGTGATAATTTTGACTTGCTGTCGAAGAGTTTTCGAGTACTTTGTAAGTTTTCATGTCCTTCTTTCTCATACATGCTTTTGGTATTAAGCTCGGTGGTAGAACAGGAAAAGCAACCAATTCCTGGAGTTTAAACAGACATTTACTTACAAGATTCACAATTCGCAGTCGAATTTTGCGCTGTCTCATATTCAAATTTTTCGGTGGTTCATAAACTGTGAAGTTTTTCCGGAAGCTACAGCTATTATTACGAATGGATATGTTTGACTACTTAATTTCGGAATATAGGTTCTTGTCTTCTTCATATTATTATTATTATTATTATTATTATTATTATTATTATTATTATTGTTGTTGTTGTTGTTGTTGCTGTTATTGTTATTATACATTGTTTTTTTCGGCATTCACCGAATTTTTATTAGACTTTGTGACGGGTTAATAACCAAGACACAAGTCAATTCATATTTCGTCGCAATTGAGGAATTTTCGAACAATCCTGCATGTGTTTAAGATGATCGATTTTTGCATAATTTTATAGGTATATTTTGGTATTTGAGTAAGTTCCAGATTTTTATGAATGTTATTTGGTATAACTCCTGTGCACGAAATGACCAGAGGAACAATATGAACGTTTGGAGATGCCATAGTGCCTTGACTTCAGCTGCTAGTTCTGTATACTTTGTTACTTTTTCTGCATGTGCTGTTCGACGATTAGCTGTTTGTGGAACAGTTATGTCGATCAGGAAGCCAATCTTTTGCCGTTTGTCTACGAAACTTATGTCTGGTCTGTTATAATGAATAGTTTTATCTGTAATAATTTCTTTGTCATAGTACAACTTAAAGTTTGAATTTTCAAGTACAGTATCGGGAACATATTTGTAATATGGGCAGGTCATTTCTTGTAGGTTGGATTTCGCCGCCAGTTTCTGGTGAGTAATATTTCCAACTTGATTGTGCATATAGGTGTAATCTGTTTGGGCCATTAATTTGCATCCTGATGTGATGTGCTGTATGCTCTGTTGTATGGCATTTTCTACATTTGTCATCTATTGTTTGTTTGAGGATATGCTTCCTGTAACTTTTAATGTTGATCACTTGATCCTGTATGGCGACCGTGAACTCTTCTGTTTCGCTGAACATATCACCGTATTTTAGCGAAGTGTTTGAGGCTTTTGAGTCTACATGAGGTTTTTATTATTATTATTATTATTATTATTATTATTATTATTATTATTATTATTATTATTATTATTATTTTCATTGTCATCCACCAAATTCACGAATAAAAAGTGATATTTGTTGGTAAAATACAAAATGTATTCCAAGTTGCAAGCAGCTTTCTCAGATCTAATGACCGGAGGCCTTTTGACTACTTCGAGCAAATATGTTATTTAGAACAACCCATATGTTACGGTATTATCATTATTATCATCAATCCTTGTTTATGCATGCGCACAAGCCAACGTACGGGAGGCGGCAATGGCGAAAAGCGGCGGCCGTGGCCTGCGCAGCGGTCGCGACCCGCGTTGCCCTCCCCGTCTCCATTCTTCAACCGATTCAAGAAAAGCGCGACGAATCCCGCGGAACTGCTCCCGAGCAGACCACGAAAATGGAATTCTCCGTCCTTCGCCTCCGCCCGCCGGCCCGGCGCTCGAAAGGGACCGAAGGCGTGTCCCGCGGTGACATCGCCCGCCCGCCCGCCCACCGGCCCGCCCGCCCACCGGCCCGCCCGCCCACCGGCCCGACCGCCCACCGGCCCGACCGCCCACCGGCCCGACCGCCCACCGGCCCGACCGACCGCCCACCGGCCCGCCCCGCCCCACCCCGCCCCGCCCCGCCCCATCCCTCACCACCCCGCCTCGACGCACTCCGACCGCCCCGCGCCGCATCGCCCCGCCCACCCCTTCCTGTCCGTCCGCCCGCCTGCCCGCACGCTTGACCCCTTCCACCCGATCCGCTCTGCTCTTCCCCTCGCCCCGCTCCACTTCGCTCCGCTCCGCTCCGTCCCGCACAGCTCTGCCCCGCCCAACTCCTCCCCACCCAGCACCTCCCCGCTCTGCCCCGCTCCGCCTTTCCCTACGTCTTCCTGCGTTTCTCGGCTCCTGACCACCCGCAGCCCCGGCTCACTCTCACTGCCGCCTCGCTCTCCCCGCGTCCTCCCGCTCCGCTCCGCCCCGCTCCGCACAGCCTGGAAGACTCTGCCGTCTCCGCACCGCCCCCGCGCCGCTGCCGTTGCCGCCGCCGCCGCCACCTCCTCTCGCCTCAATGCGACCGCAATTTCACAGGTGCCAGTTCGATCCGGACTGATTAAAGGCCCGGCGTCTCTTCTGCGGGTTGATTGATTACCCCTGCGACCGACCCGCGCGCGCGTCCGCCCGCCCCGTGCCCCGCCCTCCCCTCCCCTCCCCTCCACACCTCCACCTCACACCGTTTCCTATGCTTCCCATTATTTCGAAAGGTGCCGAATGAAAACGCACGCCCAAAATAGGCGGAAAATTGAATGTTATGTGCAGTCTTGATGTTATTTAGTTTCCTTGGTTTTCTTTCGGTCGGAAACAAGGTGCTTACAGCTTGATGAAAAGGAGAAAGTGCTCACCGCTGACAATGTGCGGGATTCCAGAAAGGCAGGGGATGAGTCATTTTCTTCTCCGAGCACCTTTTAATATCTTTTTGTTTGTGTGGTTTGAGTTCCCGATTTGCAACATCATTGTCGGACGTTCAAATACGTTGTGCCTGATGGGCAGTTGTGTCCAGAAAGCGCGACTTCTTCACTTAATCAATCGTTTTCCCGTTATTGTACACATTGTGCATATTTCCAGGAAATATGAAGGAACTGGAATTTTAACTTTTCTTGATAAGAGTATTTGCAAACTGGAACAAGCAGTTGTCTCATTGTAGAGCGTGTTATCGAAGGATCTGAAGAAATTAGGATGTGATGTATAAGTATAGGACGATTACGTATTGTTTAGTAGCTTAACAGGCGAGAGCTTTTCAGTGAGATTCATCTTGAAAAAAATCGTAACTACCGATATCACATTATTAAGTTCTTAGCACAGTAGTAAAGTTACTTTTCACCATTTTATAGATGAACCTCTCTTTTACATAGTATATTTAAGATACTCAATGCATGTTTATTAACATGTTTTCAATGATTGAATAAATTGAAAATAGGTTCATTCTGTGAAATAAATCAAAAATTTAATGTAACAAAAATGTCTACATTTATATTATTATTATTATTATTATTATTATTATTATTATTATTATTATTATTATTACTATTTGGGATGACACCATATATTGCTTTCATTCCCCAATATATAAAATGTAAGAAACCGCACATGAACATGGTCTCTACATGTATATTAGGTTTATGCCGTTCTTTCTGCCTTAACCTATTAACAACGGAAAATTATTAAATTAATTAGAACTCAAATTTGACAAAGGTTTGCTGTGTTCAAGACTCCATTGTCCTCCTTATTTTTATTTAACCATTATGATCAGATTTAAAAAAGTTCACGCTCCTTTGCGAATCAGAAGCACACTTGGTAGTAGTTGGTGGAACGATATGGCAAGTCGACGCGTCTATCACTGCCGCAGTACCGGCAACGCATTCTAATTGTTGTTAGGCGATCTATTCAGTATCTCAAGTTCACTTCCTCCGCAAAGTTACTTCACCAGACCTTCCTCATTTGCCAGAATCCGCCACCTCCATCCAATCCCTCCATACTGCCCCTGCGTCATCCTTCCCGTTTCCTGCTCCTCCAGCATTAACATTCACCAGCGCAGCCATCCTTTGTCACCAATCGCCACCTGTGTACTATAATTACCGGGAGAGGTTGCTCAGGGCATAAACTGATGTCACTGCAGTACCTATGACCGGGAAGCCCTGGCGAACGAATCCCGACAGGATTTTCGACACTAGCTAGACAGTCAGGCCGAGTTCTGACGCTCTCTAGAGGAGAATTCTAGTGGCCGGCTACCTTGATCGGTAGTTTTTCGTGGTTTCTTCGATCAATACCAGGCGAATGTCAGGGCAGTACCCTACCAAAATGGGCCATGGACCGCGCGCGATATTTGCTTCGCCTTGTCCTATCCTATCTCTTACTTACACATACTTCCATTTGTATACACTATCCTACATTACATGCCGGGAGACCGATCGGGAGCTTAGAGCTCGCCCCGGTTAGGAAGGGGTGCTCCGTTGGAGGGAGATACCTGATTGGGAAAAACCTCTCTAGTCGACGGTGTGTCGGTGCCGGATCTTTCCATCCGACGGGACAGGATCGCTTTCCGGGCAAAAACCTGCACCACACTTACGGGACTAATGACCTTATTACAAGTGATTCCGGGCGCTTCAACCGATGACTCAATCATGTTCCGTAATTTTGTCCTCACCATGTGCACCTTCTCTCCCTCTCCCTCTCACTTTCGCGCGTGAATATCGCTGTCTACCTTGACTCCATCCGTCGATAATTTGCCACATGTGTCTCCCTTCCGCGTACTCTAACTACTCGTCTCTGCCACCACCATCGGCGTGTCCTCCTCGCTCTCTCCCGTCCCCACGACCGGCCCGCGCGCGCTTTCTCCCTTCCTCCCTTCCTCCCACCTTCTAGGAACGTCTCAGAAAAACGCCGGCCGACGCTAGGCAGCCTTAGCGAATGTGGCAGTTACATTACATTTAGCACGCCTGTGGGTTTTTACTCCGGTTTTCCACCGTTGATGGACGTCGCAGCGGTGGGGCGGCGGCGGCGGCGGCGGCGGCGCGTCGCGTGGTGCTGTCGCTGCCGCCCCCCGTCCCCGTCCCCGCCGCCGCCGCTGCCGCCCTCGCCCTCGAGCCGATGTCCCTCTCGGCCGCCTCCACCGCCTTCATTCAGATGTGCGAGGTGAATAACGACGTTCCTCAGTTGCCGAGGACGGCTCTCGTGCTCGGACGTAGCAAGTACGTAAGTCATTCCATTAAACGCGGTATGTTCTCACTGCCCTCCTAAGTCCTCCCGGAGTGTCCCTTGTCTTCGTCGGTTTGTCGTATTCCGGGTGCGCCGCAGGAAATAGTGGCCGCTGAATGCGACACTCGCAAGAGCGCGCGGGCCCGGCGAGCGAATCGCGGCGCAACGGCGTGGCAGTCGCCTTCGCCCGCTGGCCCGCGCCATCCACGTGGATTGTTTGGTGACAGGCGAGCTCGGGATTTTCCATTTACCCTCAGTTCATCATACATTCGTTATTGGTATTCCTTTCTCATTACATCATGATTCAATGGTCTAAACGACCTTAGTTGTTGAAAAGCTTTTATTGTTCTACATTTAATTTGCAAATAATTTCACGCGTCGAGAATTCAACGGGCATTGTGCAATTGAATCATGGCTGCCGATGCACTAGATGCCGGCCGGGGAAGTTAACCCTACCATCGCGTTCTGCAAAGCATTGTGCTACTGGAAATTCCGTAGTTCCAGTGCAATCAATTGAAATGAAACACACTCTTAGCTGTGTTTTGATCTAGAGAACCAAATATCGATGTTTCGTAAGACATTCGGTCTAGAAAATTGGTCCGGACCATCGGAATTTCTGTGGAGGATAACTTGGAAAAGTCGGGAAATTTGGATGATTCCAATGCCAATGGCTCTAAAGATGAGCTTTGTCACCATAGACGTTCGTACCTTTCTCGTACTGTAGCCTTATCCATCTTTTTTTAAATTCCCCCTTCAATAGCATTATTGCGAAAACTCGTAAAGTGAGATCGCGTATAATGAGCAATGACTTTATACATTAAAAAACCAGTTTCATCCAACAAGAATGACAGAAATATAATGGCAATAAAAATAAAACAGCAAGAATAATTTGCAGAATTCTCGTGAGGACGCATGCCAATGTGCCTCTCGCTCCTTTGCAGCCTCCAACTGTAGCTCAGTCGTGAGATGCTTTGCTCCTGTGCAGTTCGTCCCTCATACCGGGCCTGCCGCCGCCGCCGCCGCCGCCGCCGCTGCCACTATCGTTCATTTGCCGGCTACATTGCGGCGTGTCCAGTCCGATGTGTTACATGATATATCAGAAAGAACCTCGGTATAAATTACAATTTCAAATGTTTTAGTCTAAGCGACATGAGCCAATGTGGGTACTTTGTTTCGAACGGGAGCTGAACGTTCGTTGATGAATAAGCTACGTTCTTATATAGACCTCCATCAATTACAAACCTATTGCAATCACCGTCCCCGGACTTGCATGTGTTTGTTCTCCTACCCATTTCCACATAGACTGTAACGGAATTACCCAAAACCTCTCGATGGAAGTTAAGTCCTGGAAATGAATTCGAAAGAATGGACGTAGACGGCAATAATCGTTTAAGAAGGAAGGAAAATGATGGACAAAATTTATCTTAGCCGATAGTTTTTAAAACGCGTTCGTAAGTTCGTGCAACTTACTACGTTGGGTTGACCTTTCGGGAAGTGATTATAGTGTAAACAAACGGTGTCTAGATTTTCGGGCATTTTTCAAATACCTACCTCTAAAAAATCCGATGTTCTCAATGATTCCTCAAACAAACAAAAAATGAAAATTTTAAATATTTGAAATGATGCTTACTTCAACTAAAGTAATAAATACTGAAAACAACAAGGATTGATAAAAAGTAAAGAATCCGTTTGGATATCTTTCCAATCCCGCATCTTTTATCCCACATAAACCCAAATGTAATTATATGATTAACCGAAAACGGAAGGTTATTTGAAACGGTTTTGATGCCTTTGCTCGAACGCATCTCCACCGCCGCCTAGCGACGCGTCCTGACTTCCTCCGCGGTGTCGCAAGGGGACCCGCCGTCTTTCAACTATTTTATCTCCGCGCACGTCACCACTGACACACACATCCCCCCTCCCGAAACATAGGCGTGGTACGGTCAGCACCGAGAAAGCTTTACTACGCTAGAATGTTAATTTGACTTGCACAACGACATGTCAACAAACGACGGACTGTAAATGCTTTTCTCGTGTCTGCGATGGCCCGTGGTGGCGCCCGAAATTCGGAAACAGGACGCGTTGGCTCCAGTTTACAATTCCAATTTGGCTGGCGTCGAACGATAAACGAAAAAATCGAAATTTTTGACGATGTCAAAACTAAACTAAAAATGAAGAAAGTGACGTATATTTTTTTAATTATTTTTAACCCCTTATAAAAGTATAAAAGGCTAAATGTTTCTAAATTTGTTTATTTTCATCGTTCCATATGCAGATTGTATCATGCAGGATGTTTGTTTCCTCGTGTATTATTCTATCTTTTAAGATACTTGTAGGAGCAAGATCTGCGATATAGTTTGTTATATGTCTCGAATATGAACCAGGAAGAATTTTATCGCAGGATATTATCGTTCTATACAGACGACATCATGAAGTATTCCATATTTTTAATGCAAAGGGTTTATGGAACACATCTTCCACGAAATAATTGAGGGGGGAGGGATGCTGGCGATGACGACAGGACAGATTCGCGAGGACATAACGGGCTCTTGCAAGAACGGAAAAAACGGGCCCACCAGAGTACGGACTCTCGCGAGGGCGGCAGGACGCAGTCTCGAGGGGACAGACGTTTCTCTCGCGAGGACGGCAGGAAGGACGCTCGCGAGGGCGGCAGGACACAGTCTTGAGGGGACAGACTTTTCTCTCGCGAGGGCGGCAGGACGCAGTCTCCAGGGGACAGACTTTTCTGTCGTGAGGGCGGCAGGACGCAGTCTCCAGGGGACAGACGTTTCTCTCGCGAGGACGGCAGGACGGGCGCTCGCGAGGGCGGCAGGACGCAGTCTCCAGGGGACAGACGTTTCTCTCGCGAGGACGGCAGGACGGGCGCTCGCGAGGGCGGCAGGACGCAGTCTCCAGGGGACAGACGTTTCTCTCGCGAGGACGGCAGGACGGGCGCTCGTGAGGGCGGCAGGACGCAGTCTCCAGGGGACAGACGTTTCTCTCGCGAGGACGGCAGGACGGGCGCTCGTGAGGGCGGCAGGACGCAGTCTCCAGGGGACAGACTTTTCTCTCGCGAGGGCGGCAGGACGCAGTCTCCAGGGGACAGACTTTTCTCTCGCGAGGGCGGCAGGACGCAGTCTCCAGGGGACAGACTTTTCTCTCGCGAGGGCGGCAGGACGCAGTCTCCAGGGGACAGACTTTTCTCTGGCGAGGGCGGCAGGACGAGCGCTCGCCGCGGCCCGCGCCCCATTGTTTGGAGGGAGGCGGTCGCGGCGTCGCTCGATAATGATCGCGGCCGGCTCCGTTTATAAATTGTAAATCATTGCGGCGGTGTTGATGCCGTATTGTTCCGTACATAGCAGGCGCAGTGACGCACCGCCTGGCTGCCCGCTGGGGAGCGCTTCCTGGCGACTGGCGAGCCATTCCGCGCGATTCCGCCACGAAGCAGCCTCGTGTATTTAAGCGTCTGCACGGCCTTTCATTTGAGTGCCACTCATTTTTATTCACTTATTAATTTATGAAACGTCAAAATGTGATTTTTAGTTTTTGTCTAGTTTTTTGTATAATGGATTCCTTAAAAAAATTTGAATTATCTTCCTTTCAGTCCTGAGGCATGTGCATAGGTGGGGTCAAGGAGAAGTGATCACCCTGAACATTTTGAAAGCAGCCCGGTTGCCCGGCGAATTAAACATTTTCTTTCTTTAATTTTTCAATAGTTGATTTTCATCTTTTTACGTGACTATTCGGGGAAAATCTGATTACACATTTCCTTCTTCACGCTATCTGGCAACCGAACGTAATTGTATTTATTATCATATTTATATTTATAAATTGTGAAATGAATGTTATAAAATCATTTTTCTTCTAGGTTTTATTTATTTACTAGAAAATATCACGTATATAAATAAAAAAGTTGAGGAAAGAGCAAAAAGGCCCTAGTTGGTCCCGTCTTGTCCTCCCCTTCTCTGGTAAGAAATTGCAGTGTTAGTTTCCTTTCCTATTCACTACATGAAACGGGGGGAGGATTTATATGGGGTAATTGATGATAAGAAATGAATTAATGAGAGAATAGTTTAGATGAAATTCGTGAAGGTATGAGAAGACAACCACAACCACATAGAGAAAAATCCTGTGCCTTACTCAGGAATCGAACCCATAGCCTTCGGCTTTGCATGCATGGACGATAGTCTACAGCGTCTCTGTCACCGAAACCGATATCGAAGTTTTTAATTTTTTTTAGTTTCGTATTTCTAGGAATTTCAATTTTTGTGAAGTTTTCTCTGGATAGTCACCGTTCAGGACTCTCTTTGATCCGTTTAACACACCCGTTCTTCACGAACGATTCAGAGTTTTCATGAATTGATGCACGCGGAGTGTGCTTTCTGGAATGGTAGAAACGACCCTGCGCTTGCGTACGTTTACTAAAATTCCGGAACCGTTCGTCAAAAGCGAACGTGTAAATCGGGTGCAACAGTGGCATGTGATGCGTGGCATGCCGTGGAGTTTCGCGACTGGTCTGCATCGGAGCTGCTAGTTTACGGGCAGTGCGTGCTCTCCCCCTCCCCAACCTTCTCTTCCATTAATGCTAAAACGTGAAGTCCTGCGATCTGCTCCCCCAGTGCCTCACTTCGCCTGCATTTTCCCAACTTGTTCTTTGAAACCAAGTGCGAAGTTCCTTCTTTGTTATGAGCTTCTCCACAAAAGAGCATTCTAGTTCGATTCGAAAGCGTGTTCTACAACGCCACGCTACAAAATACAGAGTGTATTCAGTGCTAGTTGCATCTCGTGCCGGGTACTCTCGCATCGACTTTGCCATGTTCTGAGTAAATAGACTGCGTGTGTGAGTAACTCAAGATTGTCTCGCGGTCACGGTGTAAGTGCAGCGGCTAAGTATGGGAGGAATGTGGAAAGTATCCCGTGGACGCTCGCGCCTAGCCGCTGCCGCGCCCGCAGGCCGGCCGCCGGCCGCCGTAGCGGGGAGCTGCGCGCCTGGGGATGACGACACACTCGCGTCGGGGGAACACGTACAGAACCGCGATCTTCCCTTCGTCATCCTCTCGTCTTAAATATACAAGTACACACACGCGCGTGCACAC
>BLKR01011738.1:0-28296 GCA_011170035.1 Teleogryllus occipitalis
ATCTCCTGCATGTTTTGACCATTACGATAGAGTTTATACAATATTTATTTCATGAGATTGCACGTTTATATTTTTTCCCAGGATTAAAAAACCAAAAGCAAATGTCTAATTTTGTACTGCATAGGTTTTATTTGCTTGTGCGTTGCTATACTCTATAAATTACTTAATGTATATCGTGCGTTTTTTGATAAATATGTCGTTCTATAAAATTATTTATTTCGTAAACAGCAGGAGTAATAAATTTCCAATTAGTTTTAAATAGCAGTGTGATACGTCTGTTAATTGTGTGTTTGGTTTAACGCGATTGTGCTCGTTAGTTCTCTGTATTTTTTAATTTGAATCTCTTGCATGTTTTGACCATTACGATTGAGTTTATACGAATTTCATAAATGCGTTTCTACGTTCATAATTTGTTACTAAGTGTTAGATAACAGAACATAATGTCTAATTTTCTACATGAAATGTTTCATTTGCTTGTGGCTCACTTTACTCTAAAATTACTTCACGAATACCGTGCGTTTTTGTGTAAGTATGTCGTATTTATAATTATTTATTTCGTAAACAACAGGAGTAATAAATTTCTAATTAGTTTTAAATAGCAGTGTGAAACGTCTGTTAATTGTGTGTTTGGGTTATTGCGTTTGTGCTCGTTGGTTCTCTCTATTTTTGAATTCAAATCTCTTGCATGTTTTGACCATTACGATTGAGTTTATACAATATTTCATAAATGCGTTTCTACGTTCATAATTTGTTACTAGGCGTTAGATAACAGAACATAATCTCTAATTTTCTACAGGATAGGTTTCATTTGCTTGTGGCTCACTTTACTCTAAAATTACTTCTCGAATACCGTGCGTTTTTGCGTAAGTATGTCGTTTTTATAATTATTTATTTCGTAAACAACAGGAGTAATAAATTTATAATTAGTTTTAAATAGCAGTGTGAAACGTCTGTTAATTGTGTGTTTGGGTTAATGCGATTGTGCTCGTTGGTTCTCTTTATTTTTGAATTTGAATCTCTTGCATGTTTTGACCATTACGATGGAGTTTATACAATATTTATTTCATGAGATTGCACGTTTATATTTTTTCCCAGGATTCAAAAACTAGAAGTAAATGTTTAATATTAACTGAATAGGTTTTATTTGCTTGTGCGTTACTATACTCTATAAATTACTTCATGTATATCATGCGTTTTTGATAAGTATGTCGTTCTATAAAATTATTTATTTCGTAAACAGCAGGAGTAATAAATTTCCAATTAGTTTTAAATAACAGTTTGATACGTGTCTTAATTGTGTGTTTGGTTTAATGCGATTGTGCTCGTTGGTTCTCTCTATTTTTGAATTTGAATCTCTTGCATGTTTTGACCATTACGATTGAGTTTATACAATATTTCATAAATGCGTTTCTTCGTTCATAATTTGTTACTAGGCGTTAGATAACAGAACATAATGTCTAATTTTCTACAGGATACGTTTCATTTGCTTGTGGCTCACTTTACTCTAAAATTACTTCACGAATACCGTGCGTATTTGCGTAAGTATGTCGTTTTATTATTATTTATTTCGTAAACAACAGGAGTAATAAATTTATAATTAGTTTTAAATAGCAGTGTGGAACGTGTGTTAATTGTGTGTTTGGGTTAATGCGATTGTGCTCGTTGGTTCTCTCTATTTTTGAATTTGAATCTCTTGCATGTTTTGACCATTACGATGGAGTTTATACAATATTTATTTCATGAGATTGCACGTTTATATTTTTTCCCAGGATTCAAAAACTAGAAGTAAATGTTTAATATTAACTGAATAGGTTTTATTTGCTTGTGCGTTACTATACTCTATAAATTACTTCATGTATATCGTGCGTTTTTTGATAAGTATGTCGTTTTATAAAATTATTTATTTCGTAAACAGCAGGAGTAATAAATTTCCAATTAGTTTTAAATAGCAGTGTGATACGTGTGTTAATTGTGTGTTTGGTTTAATGCGATTGTGCTCGTTGGTTCTCTCTATTTTTGAATTTGAATCTCTTGCATGTTTTGACCATTACGATTGAGTTTATACAATATTTCATAAATGCGTTTCTACGTTCATAATTTGTTACAAGGTGTTAGATAACAGAACATAATGTCTAATTTTCTACAGGATAGGTTTCATTTGCTTGTGGCTCACTTTACTCTAAAATTACTTCTCGAATACCGTGCGTTTTTGCGTAAGTATATCGTTTTTATAAATATTTATTTCGTAAACAACAGGAGTAATAAATTTATAATTAGTTTTAAATAGCAGTGTGAAACGTCTGTTAATTGTGTGTTTGGGTTAATGCGATTGTGCTCGTTGGTTCTCTTAATTTTTGAATTGGAATCTCTTGCATGCTTTGACCATTACGATGGAGTTTATACAATATTTATTTCATGAGATTGCACGTTTATATTTTTTCCCAGGATTCAAAAACTAGAAGTAAATGTTTAATATTAACTGAATAGGTTTTATTTGCTTGTGCGTTACTATACTCTATAAATTACTTCATGTATATCATGCGTTTTTTGATAAGTATGTCGTTCTATAAAATTGTTTATTTCGTAAACAGCAGGAGTAATAAATTTCCAATTAGTTTTAAATAGCAGTGTGATACGTCGTTTATTTGTGTGTTTGGTTTAATGCGATTGTGCTCGTTGGTTCTCTCAATTTTTGAATTTGAATCTCTTGCATGTTTTGACCATTACGATTGAGTTTATACAATATTTCATAAATGTGTTTCTTCGTTCATAATTTGTTACTAGGCGTTAGATAACAGAACATAATGTCTAATTTTCTACAGGATACGTTTCATTTGCTTGTGGCTCACTTTACTCTAAAGTTACTTCACGAATACCGTGCGTATTTGCGTAAGTATGTCGTTTTTATAATTATTTATTTCGTAAACAACAGGAGTAATAAATTTATAATTAGTTTTAAATAGCAGTGTGAAACGTCTGTTAATTGTGTGTTTTGGTTAATGCGATTGTGCTCGTTGGTTCTCTCTATTTTTGAATTTAATCTCTTGCATGTTTTGACCATTACGATGGAGTTTATACAATATTTATTTCATGAGATTGCACGTTTATATTTTTTCCCAGGATTCAAAAACTAGAAGTAAATGTTTAATATTAACTGAATAGGTTTTTTTTTCTTGTGCGTTACTATACTCTATAAATTACTTCATGTATATCATGCGTTTTTTGATAAGTATGTCGTTCTATAAAATTATTTATTTCGTAAACAGCAGGAGTAATAAATTTCCAATTAGTTTTAAATAGCAGTGTGATACGTCTGTTAATTGTGTGTTTGGTTTAATGCGATTGTGCTCGTTGGTTCTCTCTACTTTTGAATTTGTATCTCTTGCATGTTTTGACCATTACGATTCAGTCTTTACAATATTTCTTTAAGCCGTTTTCACATTTAATTTTTTTTGTGTTAAAAATTAGAACTGAATGTATATTATTGATTGTAATTGTATTTTTGTAATTGGACTATGTGTTTTAATGTCGTTGGGACTCTTCAATAATATACGCCAAAGTCGTGCGGGTTGCATAACTAATTGAGTTTGACAATTTTTTAATTTTTTTTCGTAAACCGCATGAGTAATAAATTTCATTTTAGAGTAATAAATTAGTAATAAATATGCTCTAAACATTCGTATTAGTTTTGATCGATTTAGCTCATTTTTTAATTTGGGTTGTGCTAGCGTGACTGTCACGCTAGCACAACCACCTTTATTTCAGAAACGGGAGGAGGAATAAATTTAATTTTTGGGTAATAAATTAGTAATAAATGAGTACTAAATATTCCACTTGGTTTGATGTGATTGTGCTATAGTGGTTGTGCTAGCTTGACATAGCCGTCACAGCAATAGCCTTATGTCCTTGGAGGGGAAGGTGTTCCTCCCCAGGTGGAACGACTCTGACTTATACTTCGGTTTAAACATAGAGTCCGTTGACGTTTATTCAGCTGTTACGGTGTCATCGAAACGGGAGCTTGAACGTCGCTACTGCTACTGCGTTTAAGCTTTCAATTAGGTGACACCGTAACAGCTGAATAAAACTTAACGGACTCTATGTTTAAATTGAAGTATTGAGGATTTTTCGCCGCCTAGCGGATTTTCCTCTCCAGATATCTCCTCCGGCGTGACACCTCCACTAGCGAGACAAGATCTAAGCTCCCTACACGTGAGGTAGTCTTGTGGTCGTGGATAGGAAAGGATGGAATGCGATGCTGCGGAGGTAAAGCTATAGAGTCAGTCCAAGGCGAGCAGTTATTGTTACTTGCCTTTCCCCGAAAGGGATGTTGATGACCAAGCACAGATTGTCTAGTGAAAAGCTGACTTCGAACTATTGCCTCCCGGGTATTAGAGCCGTCAATCTCTCAAGCGCAACCGGGAGAGGTGGCTCAGGGCATCAACTGATAACAGTGCAGTCCCGGGCGATCTTAGGTTTGAGCCCCAACGGTGATAGGATTTTTGACCTACTTTGTCAGCTAGGTCGAATTCAGTCGCTGTCTGGAGGAGAATTCTAGCGGCCGGCTGCTCTGATCGGTAGTTTTCCGTGGTTTCTCCGATCAACACCAGGCGAATGCCGGAGCAGTACCCTAACAAACGGGCCACGGTCCGCACGCGATCTTTCCTACCTCTTCCTTTTCCTATCCCCTCCCCTTACACAGACACACACACTAACATGTATTACACTACAACACATGCCAGGAGAGCGGTCGGGGACTTAGAACTTGCCCTGACTGGTGAGGTGCCCCGTTGGTGGAAGATAACTGGTTGGGGAAAACCTCGCTAGCCGACGGTAGGTCGGCGCCGGAACTTGCCATGCAGCCGGGGAAGACCATTGCCATTTCCAGAACAAAAACACGCACTACACTAATGGAATTAATGACGCCAGTAGTTGACGCACCCGGAATCACTAACAAACAATCAATCTCGAGTGCAGGTGTGTGCATTTCCCATGCGGCGCGTGAGCTTCCCCGAATAGGGCTTCTGATTTTCTTTGACGCAGAAATATGACTAATATTTCCTTTAATACTCGTTGCCTTCAGTTCCTCTTTCCCGACCTTAATGAAAAAGGAACGTTCAAGTTGGAAATACAGTTTGCAGCTGGTAGTGATACATTTTGAACTAAGAACGTTTCTATGACTCTAATGCCAAATAACGACGTGTAAGAAAGTCATAGCATGCTGCAGTAGTTATTTGAGAGATATGGCCTGCGTGATCTCCTGATGTTTTTTTGGTTAAATTTGTTGAAAGACCGTACAGACCGTACAGACCGTGAGTACAGACTCCGCACACAAAACAAAGGAGGTACCGGCTTAAATATCGAGAGAAATGTGTAACGCATACCAGAATATTTTTATAAAGGGGAGCCCGTGCATTTTATACCGGAGCATGAAGTGCGTAAATGTTGGCGGAGAACGGCCTCCGTGGGGCTGAGTTGTTTTATTAAACAATCTATGGACCGCTGTTGGCATGTTGCACCAGAAGTATTCTTTGAAGTAGTGTCTGTCAGCTGCAACGGCGTAAAATATAACCAAAATATTCACTTTAATATAAGTCACAGGAATGCAATCATTTCTTGAAGATTGTATTGTAGTAATCGCGACGCGTCGACCTTTGTCCTTTTATAAGTTATTCATCTTACTGTGAAGGAGAAAGCGTTGTTTTTGACCTTTCTCTGCTTATTATATTATTTACAGTGCTTCTAGGCTTCGACTATAATTTGAATTGAACAAATGTAGCTCATAATTAATTGATTTTATTGTCGTTTTTCAAGATGTCCCAATAACGCCATTTTGCAAATGTTGTGTAAGACGTGGCTCAGAGCCGGAGTCGGTACTAGTCGGTGGATTTGGAGGTTAATTTATAAAGGTAATAATATAAGCTTACGAACACAGTGCAAAAGGAATGTTGTGGAATTTGTAACTTATCTCTGTTTTTTAAGCACATTTTACAATTTTCTCGTGAACTTTGCAGTAATCCGTACATTAAAAAGTATATAATTAATGATATAATAATGGTGTAAATGTTTTTAATTAGCACGTGCCTCCCGGAACACCTTTCATATTGAAAATATTCGCTCCACTTACACAGAACACACATATATGTAAATTAAACGACAAGACTATTTTGCAGCCTGCTCGGTTCCATGCACCGTGAACAAAGAATTGCCAAGTTTGACATGGAATACAACGGAAAAAACGAACTGCTCAAAGCCCGCACAACCGGCATTCAGTGGTACCAACCTGATAGTCCAAAAGTCCCATTTGGAATTTTTTTTTCTTTCTGGCCAGGTTTTTAATATTCTAGCCTACCGTGCGTCGTGCGAAATTTCAACTGAAAGGAGGGACCCATTCTCTGAAGCACTGCTGCCACACACTACTTCTCAGGATTTCATATCAAACTCCATTTTTTCTACCAGTGGACAATGTGCGTTTTTGATTAGTTGCTCCTCATTGCATTTATTTATTTTTGTTATTATTTTTAGTTAAAATTTACCAATGATTATATGGCTAGGCCAGTAGCCTTGACGCCTTTTCAAAACCTACATCCTGTGATATTCTGACTTCGAATTCTCGTATTCCCCCTCTCTCTATCATTCAAAGCCGCGGGAAAGACACCATATGGTGCGGATAAGGAAAAAACCCTGAATGGGGAAAACCTGCCGGCAGAAGACGAGTACACACTATTCTTTCACTCTTTGTGTATTATTTATTTCGTAGCGTGAATGTCACGTATTTTCCTTTCACACTTCGACCTTCTCAGCACATGAAATGAAACAGCTCCACAAAAGCTCCTTCGCACCTCAGCCACTGCATTTACACGCACCACATGGGATTAACAGATGACACTGCAGTGCATCTTACCGGGAGGTCCTGGAGTTCGAGCCCTGACGGTAGCAGGATTTTCGAAACTAGCTAGATAGTTGGGTCAAGTTCAATCGCTCTCTGGAGAAGAATTCTAACGGCCGGCTGCCTGCAGGCAGCTAAAAACGAAGCTACGAGGAAAACGTTTTGTTGACTTAATGGTGGTTCACTTCTTCATTCACCTACTTGTAACATCAAAAAAGACTCTTGAAGGAAAAAAATATATGAATATTTTTCTGTCAAACGCATCTTTCTCATTCAGTTACATTGTTCTATTGAAAACATAAGTTTCAGAAAATGTAGAGCATGTTTAAGAGCATGGAGATATGATGTTGTACCATTTAAAAATCTGTTAATAAGCATATAAAATGGAAATGATGTAAAAGCGATTATCTCAGATTCTAACCACACTGACCTATAATCGTCACCTTATCCTCAACAAATATCTACATCCCTTGATTGGCTGGCGTTGTGCTGTCTTCAGAGGGCGAAGGCAAGAGGCGACCCCCGCTCCCCGGACGACCGCTGCCAACGCCGTCCCCCCTCCCCCTCGCCCGACAGCGCTGGGCCTGTGTCAACGCCGGAGGCGGGAGATCGGCGCCCGCAATAATCGCAGCCCCTAAGGAGATTTGTTCAAGGGGATGAGGGTGGGACGGGATTATCGGAGCCGAGCGGGGCAAGCATTCCGGGAGGGGGCGGGGCCTAACCTGGTGCCGGGAGACAGTGGGCGGAGACCGAACACAGCGAGACGAGACAGGATCGGTCTTTTGAGGTTGCGCGACACAGTGGGGCGGGACGGTACCAAGCACACGAGTGCAAGACCTCCATTTTAGGCGTTGGTGTGGCGCACAGGCGTGCAGGAATGAGGAGGATTGGTGAGGAGGAGAATAATGACGGAACTTGGTTTGAATGGTGAGTTATGGAAGACACGAAGACAGGCAAGGTGAGGAGAGAAGGACGTGGGTAGAGGCAGGGGCGAACTGGGGCGGGGAAATATCAGTCAAAAAGGCGAACGAGGGACGGAGAGAGATGACTGGTGTAGCGTCGTGTCGCTAAAACCAACGTGGGCACGCCGCGTGGTGCCCACCGGATGCAGAGACAATGGCAGAAGCTATGACGCATGGTTTTTTTCCGACGGGGTGTGCGGGCCTTAGGGCGGAGGCAATGGAGGCGGCGGGCAGCGTCGCGAGGGCTATTTAAGGGCTGTGGAACAATAGCTCTTCCTTCTTAGAGACAGCGGCATCGGCAGCGTAGGTCGTCGGGGAGAGGTGCGTGCGTGCGCGCTGGAAGGAGCCGGCAGTTATTGTCGTGACTAGTGAGATATGTAGTCGGTCTCAGGGCAAGCGCTACTACGCACGGCGAAACATTAGGTAGTATGTTCGGTGTGGTAGCCGATGTAAATATCTCTCCTAGCAGTGGGGTCTATTTAGTTAGTTAATTGTATACAGTGCATTGGTTATTTGTGACTACGGTCTAAATTGTAAATAAACCTACTGTTATTACAACCCACTCTCGTCTGTGTACTGATTACACCCGTATGACGCCACACTGGGTACTGAATAGGGGAAAGATAGAACTGGTCTGAAAGGAGTGGAGTGATGTGGAGTGGGTCGATCGCAAATGATCGGAGAGAGCATGGGCATGCAGGAGGGCATGGCCGGGAAAGGTGGATCAGTGCTTCAAATGATGTCATTGCAGTGCCTCTGATCGGGAGGTCCTAGATTCGAGTCCCGACAGTGGCACTTTTTCGACACTAGCTAGTTAGATAGGTCGAAGTTAGTAACAGCCTGAAGGAGAATTCTTGAGGCCGGCTGCTCTGATCGATAGTTTTCCGCGGTTTCTCCAATCGACACCAGGCGAATGCCCGATCAGTATCCTACGAAACGGGCGCGATCTTTCCTTCCTCTTCCTTGCCATATCCTCTCCCCTTACACACACACACACACACTAACATGCACTACACTCCCACACATGCCGGGAGACCGGTCGGGAACATTCTGGTGGGTGATACCTGGATGAGGAAACCTCGCTAGCTGATGGTAGATCGGCGCCGGATCTCGCCATCCAGCGAGGTAGGGCCACCGCCACCTCCCATCCCGAGGAAAAAGCATGCACTGCACTTACGGGACTAATGACCGTTATAGTTGACGCGCCCGGAATCATTAGCTTCCAAGCAACCCACGAGGGCCTGAGCGTGGGCGTGGAATAGAGCGTGGGCGCTGGGGGTGGACGCGGGGAGCCCTGTAGCGCCTGCGGGGGCCGCCCGGGAGCCGCGCCTGAGCTCTACCGGGAAGCCGCCGCCGCCGCCCCCGTCCCCGCCGCCGCTACAGCCGCCGTCGCCGCCTCCGCCGCCGCCGCCTCCGCCGCCGCCGCCTCCGCCGCCGCCGCCTCCGGCTCCGCCGTCGCCTCTGCGTTGCTCGCTCGCTGGAACCTGCCACCGCGCCGCCCGCGCCGCCTCCTGGGAGTTAAGCCGCATGAAATTGAGGTTGCAAAGCGAGTCTTTTACCGTCTGCGACAGCCGCGCCGTTGACGTCACAGTCTCAGATTCGGGACATCGAGTTCGATGTGTATCGGGTTTCATGGCTGGTGGCGGCTTCTGGAATTTGCCTATTTGATCTGTCTTACTCGCTTTGCGTCCTTATCCTTTTTTCTTCCTCATTTATAACTCTTCTTCGTGGAGTTTTATTTTTCCTCTTTCAGCGATCATCCTTTGATTTTCTCATATAATTTCGATTTATCCTTCTCCCCTTTCTCATTCTCTGAATTTCACGTTCATTCAATGCCATTGATTCCAGTGTTTGAACTTCAATTCCCTGTCTTACATTTCTTTTTCTTTTCTTTTTTAACTATGAATAACTTTTTGGGTGCTTACTCAATTTGCTTAAGAAAATTGTTGGATGTATTCTGAATTCTCTACATTCTCATAACAGCTAACCTTATAAAGATAGGGACTGACCTGGAGAACTGAATCCGACCAAGAGACGTTGGTTCGAATGCAGTTCCTGGTATGATGGGGCTCGACTGCCCATCGTATATCAACATGCAACCCATTTGCTCCCTGCACGTACCGACCTAGGTCCTTGATTTGCCTTGAAGCAATGGGTTCGAGTCCTGCGCGAAGATGTATGTAGTGGCATGCTGGGACCGATCCATCCACAACGTATCAGTCACTAAACCAACTTTCTACCAATACCAGTCTTAGATACTGACACCGAAAACGGTTATCTGTCACCGAGATGGGCTAGGGGTTGCTTTTATTTCAAAAAATTCTGAGTTATAAGATAAATACAGTTAGCACGAGGATCAGATTAGGATACGCACAACTAACTAAAAATATCTAGATAAAACCACACAACCGCTACCACAACCACAACCGCCTGGAAGAGAATTCTAGCATCCGACTGCACTGATCGGTTCATTCCCGTGAGGTCTCCGATCAACACAAGATGAATGCCGGAGCGATAAAAAACACGCCACGAACCGCGCGCAATCATTCCTTCCTCTTCCTTGACCTCTCCACTTACACACTTGCACCTAAATGTACCACACTACCACACATGCTGGGAGCTTAAAGCTTGTCCCGGCTGGGCCGGTTGTGCCACGTTGGTGGGAGATACTCGGATGGGGAAACTCTCCAAGCCGACAGGCAGTAAACGCGGATCTCACCACCCAGCGGCGGTAGAACATCTCGACCTCCCGTGATAAAAGGATGCACTACACTTATTGGCCAAGTGACCACAGCGGTTGAAAACACGAATTACGAGTACAGCCGGTGGCATCGCACCTCGATGTGGTTGGTTGGTTGTTTTTTTCGTGTTTTCAGGCGCGTCAACGGAGTTGGTCATTAGTCCCGTAAGTGTAGTGCATGTTTTTTCTCGGGAGATGGCAGTGATCTTCCCCCACTGGATGGCGAGATCCGGCGCCGTCTTACCATCGGCTAGTGGGGTTTCCCCCTAACCAGGACTCTCCCACCAGCGGGGCACCGCCCCAGCCGGGACAAGCTCTAAGCTCCCGACCGGTCTCCCGGAATATATGGTAGTGTAGTGCATGTTAGTCTAAGTGCGTGTGTCAAGGGAGAAGATAGAACAAGAAAGAGGAAGGAGAGATCGCGCGCGGTCCGTGGCCCGTTTGGTAGGGTACTGCTCCGGCATTCACCTGGTGTTGTCCGGAGAAACCACGGAAAACTACCGATCAGAGCAGCCGGCCGCTAGAATTCTCCTCCAGACAGCGACTGAATTCGACCCAGCTGAAAAGCTAGTGTCGAAAATCCTGCCGCCGTCAGGACTCGAACCTAGGACGTCCCGTTCAGAGACCTCGATGTGTCAGCGCGCCGTGCTGAGGGCGGCGGAGGCGGAGCGGAGTGCCCTGAGACAAAGCGAGGGAAAGCCTGAGGTCTAAGCGGCCGACGAGTTAATTCGGAGGGGTTCGTCCGCCCGGAATGCTCTCAGCGCGCTCATTAACATAATGCAACCTCGCAGCGGCGATTAGCATAAAGTTGCCTCCGCAGCCGATAGTCCTCTTATTGCCCAATGTTCTTCTTCGTTTGATGCGCCCTTCCTCGTTGGACATGAAACTTCCTTGACCGCCTATTGTGAATGTGAAAGTGTTTGGACCGTCGTCGGACCAGTGCTTTATAAAGGTCATGCGCCAACATTTTCCTCATTCGAGAATGACTGTGATTGCGTCCTTTGTAGTGACTTATAACAGGATCCCCGAGTACTAATAGTCTTTCCGCAATCTTGTCTCTTAACAGCATTCCCAGTTCTTGTCTCTCAACTGTTCCTCATGCAATTGATTAATAAATCTATGTGAAGATACTTGTAGTATTCTTGATATTTGTATTAATGTGAGATTAAAATATTAATGTTCTAAGACGGTACAACATGATTATGATCTGTGATTCGTGATTAGGTTATAAGGTGAGGTGTATCTCTGAGCCCCTTTGTTAATTGTTTCACGCAATACAGAGATAAAGTAAAATTTTTACTCTATGTACACATAAAATTCCTTTTCATGTGTACATAGAGTATTTTCCAATGATATTATTTTAATAATGTAATCAAAGTCATCATTACCTATTTTGCTTGGGATGTTAATAGAACCTAGTTACGAGATTTTACACCTTTTGCAACATGTATTTCAAAATTTTGCATGCCAACATTTTTCCACGTATTAATAATTGTTTTTAAAACCAATTGCTTAGATAAAATAATCGCAAGGGAGGACGCAAATCGAATGATGTCCATCACGGACTTCGCGTGAACGTCCATTACCACCCGCAGGCTTCGGAGGGCTCCAGCCGAGCGAGTGGCAGATTGCACATAGGTGAGGGTGAGGGGTAGAGATCTTCCGTGCCTGTATTTCGCGGCGCGCCACTCGACCGGCGGTTGTTTCGCCCTCGCTCTATCGCCGGTGATGCGCTCGCCCGGCTGCTGCCACTCCAGGGGCCTAACTAACTGTGTCCGCGGCGGGCACGGCAGCGCCGCCGCCCCCGCCCCTGCCCCTGCCCCGGCCCTGCCCCGCCCCGCCCCGCCCCTCTCCTGACCCTCCCCTGACCCTCCCCCGCCCCGCCCCTCCCCCGCCCTCTCCCACCGCGCCCCCGCCCCGCCCCCTCCCCTCCCCGCCCCGCCCCCGCCCCGCCTCCGCCCCGCCCCCTCCCCGCCCCCGCCCCGCCCCGCCCCGTCCCCGCCCCGCCCAAGCCCCGCCCATCCTCCGCCCCGCCCCCGCCCCCTCCCGCCCAGCTCCGCCCCTGCCCCGCCCCTGCGCCCGGCCTCCTGGAGGGCGGCGGCGGCAGCGGCGCGCGGGGTTCTTCCCCGAGATAAGGCAAGCGGAAAGGCCCCGTTAGCTGGGTACACACGGGAGCCCGCTGGCGCTGCCAACTTCGCGCTCGCCGACGCCCACGATGCCACCGCCGCCATCCCCGTCAGAAACGTCAGCCATCTTCACCGCCACCACCGCAAACGACGCCCCCTCCGCCACCCGCCCACGTCAGCGCCAATGCGTCCTTCACTTCCACTACTGCTGCCACTACCACAGCCATCCTTACTGCCATCCCTACCACCAGTCACTGGGTGAGTTTATCTCAGAGGCACTGTCTCCGCAGCGACTCTGACCAGGAGGACCTAGGGTTTGTGATTTTCTGCTGACGGATTTGATGCGGCGAAATTAGCTAGATAGTTAGCTCGAATTGAACCTGTCTGCAGGAGAATTCTAGCACCCGGTTGCTCTGAACGTTACTTTTCCGTGGTTTCTCTCTATACTAGTCGAAAGTCAAAGCAGTTCCCTTACAAACTCCTCCAGGGACGGCGCGCGATCTTTTCTTTTTCTTCCTCGTCCTCTCCGTACCCCTTCCCTACGCACCCTTACTCTTAATATGCCGTCCACTTGTTGGGAGGTTAGAGCTTGTCCAAGCGGCGACAGCGCTTCGCTGGGGAGATATGTTGCGAGGGATTTCGCCCGCTAGCTGGCGTGTGGATCGGCGCCGAATATCTCCACCAGCGAGAGCGGAGGGCCACCACCTTTCGGATAAAACATACTACGCTAACGGGGCTAATGGCCTAGCATTTGACGTACCTTGAAATATCAATCAATCTACCGAGCAACCTACCGTGATACCCATATCCAACAATATCACCATGACAACTTCTATCGCCGTCGCTGTGGCATCCAACCTGGTACTCCCGTGCTGGTGAGACCGCTATAATCTCTGCTGTGTACGCGCCGCTTTAGTAACGTATAGATTATCGGCATTAACTTCCCATTTCAAAGCAAGGGGTGGTCCATTATCTCTACCCACACGTATTTCGCTTTCAAATCGTTGGTCGCATAGCAATCGATCGCACCACAACGCCATTCCCTCCTTTCATCTTCACAATTCTCTTAGCATCGGTGTCAATATTAGATATCCTCAATCATCGTTTTAGCTGCGCCATTGATCTTCTAGCCTGTTACCTGCCGTAGCTTCCTGATATCTGTTCCTTTCATAGGTCAACGTCAAATGTACCCAAGAATTCACATCATTCGAAATATTTTCTCTATTTCCTGTAATATTATGTTTAACCACGAAAACCTTTAATTCATTTTTCTTTTCGGGCCCGCCAAGTCTGCGAATTTATTTGATCTCTGCTACGAATAACATGTCTTTTTTCACCAGGCATTTTCTGCCGTAGCTGTTACACAATTGAAATACGTGCGTGCACAGATGTTTCCCGCTTCATTTTCTTCTCCTTCTCCTTCTCCTTCTCCTTCTTCTTCTTCTTCTTCTTCTTCCGTGTCCGAGCCCATCTGAACGTCTAAAAAATTGTTGAATTTCTTTTTCGCTTTCGTGATGCGCACACTTTCACTCACCATGCATCTTTCAGCGATGCAGCAAAATTAATGCAGTGGCGATACAAGCAGTGCTCACTTAATTATAGTCTTGTGTTTGCTCGGTGTCTTAAGTATGTTTCCGGAACTCGCCCTCATCCACATGGCTCTACTATCTGCAATCATGCTTCCATCCCTGTATGCTGCTTCCCGCCGCGGACGCTTCATCCTAGGGCGGCACTTCGTGGCCTTATCCTCGCCCCGCCCGCGCGGTGGCGGTTAATCCCCTGGACGGCGGGCAACGCTGTGCGCGCTTCAACAACCTACCCCCAACGCGATTAGAACTTACATCGTCGAAGTACAAATGATGCTCGAACTGGAGGACGTAGTCATTAGCCTGAAGTACGAAAGATGAGTAATAATGTAGGCAAATGTACGTACGTGAGCATATCATTAATGCCATAAGCTGAACTCCTTGTTTAATTTGAAAACATATTTAAAAGACTGAGAGAAACAAAAATAACTCCATACAGTAGACGAAAAGACCTAGAAGAACATTACATTTTGATGGTTGAAAGGGCCTTTTTTGAATTATTTGAGTCAGGTGAATTGAAAGAATAATAAATTTTACCCATGTGATAAAAGTAATGCGTTTCCCTAAGAGCATTGTATTGTGTTTCGTGCATTATTTGTCTATCTTCTCTCGGCTATCAATGTAAAATAGGAACGACCATATGTTAATTATATAGCAGAATGGCACAAACTTGATATAATGTAATCTAAGTCACACAAAAATAAATTTCTTTACTATTTAACGCGGACTGCTATAGACATGTGGATGATATAATATGCTTATACCAACATTATACGCTGAGCCGAAATCATCAAAAGCTTAACGAGACATGTCTTTTAAACCAAGGATTGACTTATTAAATTCACTTTAATAGATTTTTTAGGAAAATGATACGCGAAGATTGCGTGTATTCGTATTATATTTGGCATGTATTTACTTAACCTATAGGATTACTTTAATATCTTCAAGCGAAGATTTTTATTTATTTCTATTACTATCAGCCAATGAGCCATTGAGTAAATAATTCATTTGTTGCCGAAGTCCATGGAATGATAACTGGAACTTCTAATAATGGAGGTCTAAATGAAATAAAGTCGTCCTATTGTTCTATAATTATTCTGTTATAAAATAAATGTATCAATAGATTTACATAGAATCGGGAACGTATGAATAAGGAATTGTTCACAGATCAACCTGATTTTGTGTTCCGTGTAACTGTACTTACAAGGAAAGCGGAGTAAATAGGTAATAAATGGTAGAAGGGAATTTAGGAAATGGAAAGAAGTAAATAAGATGTTTCAACTGATGTTTCATCTAGAGACGCCCACTGGGAAAACGATCATGAAAGGAGGACTTGTCTCTCCAGGAGAGGGCGAACAATCTTTCTTACTTTCTCTCTCTCTCTCTCTCTCTCTCTCTGTTTCTTTGTTTCTGTGTGTGTGTGTCTCTCTCTCTTTCTGTCTTTTTCGCTCTCTCTCTATCTCTCTATGTATGTCTTTTTCTATTTATCTGTATATCTCTCTATAACTATGTATCATTGTATCACTAGAAACCTCGTAGTTTTCTATCATTACGCCTTGAAGACAAGTCATTAAAACAACCAATTCATTGTTGTATTGAATACGTTGTTTCATCTTGTAATGAAAGCAGAATTATAGTGGTATTATGGAGCAATATTAGAAAATAACTTAAGCATATTTCTTCCATTTCTAAGCATTTTCTTCTACAAATAAAGAGCTTTTAGCATTGAACCCTTTCTTCATTTCTAGATTCTGTTTCTTATTTGATACGTCATTATTGCTTTTAATACAGTAATGAATTAAAGGTTGAATTAATTTAAATTCACCTTTACGACAATCCATGACTGCGCACACGCACACACACTTCGCGTATTCTCGCGCCCAACGGACTCCTCTGACGTTGCCGCACCAAGGACGGGCTCACAAGGGGCAATGACACAGACATATCCGCCCTCAAGGGGAAAACGGAAGAGTTAGAATTTCGTTTCTCTAGGTAGGTGTGCTCTATGAATATTAATATTTCATTACCAAATTACACTTCCGACAAAGTGCGAAATGTCAACAACATCGAACGCATGGCGACATCACGTGCAGCGAAGGGGAAGTTGCCCTGCGGGAACCGCGTGAGGGCATTGTTTCTACTCAGAATTTCAGCCCAAACGCAGTGGGAGGTTTTTACTTTCCCGCTACGGAGTAGAGAAAACGTTATGCGCAAAAATGACGAATTTGGGGCAGAAAAACTCTTAATACCCTGGTAACGAAAAAGTTAATAAATCCAGTTGCTAAATTTAGAAAGATCCACTGTGGCGTCGCCATGTTTTGTGTGTCCTTCGTAGCGAATAATCGTATGACGGCAAATCGTCTCTCCGTCTGTCTGTCCATCTGTCTGTCCGTCTTTTAACAACGCTAGCGGCTAAACCGATCTGCAGATTTTCTCCAAAATTGGTATTCCCCAAACGATCTTGCCGATGTCGCGACCTCTTGAAATTGATATTTTAATTTTGGGAGGATACTTTACATGCAGCGCCTGGGACATTTTCAAAATTTTCAAAAAAATGGCTCCATCGTTTGTGATTAAAATTTGTTTTTGGATAGTGTAAAGGACGTTTAAGAGAATGATGCTGGTCTTATGTTCGCTAAAAACCTTAATTTTTCGAAAATTGCAGAAGTTAAAATTTTTTTCGGAGTCTTCCTACAACTAAAATATTAAAGATAGAGCTTTTCTCTTAATGAAAACTGTTCCTTAAAGATAGATCTTGAAATAAAGTCACTTACAGTTCTAAAATTTGAGTACATATCGTGTAATTTTTGTGTGAAAATACAGGCGAGAATGTACGTGCTGTTTTAGCACCTCTAGTTTTTCTATGCGGTTAAACCGCAAAATTTGCTACATGATGATTTAAAGGGGATTGAAAGATATGGCAGCGTTTATCGAAAATTTTCATATATTGTAGATCCCATTGCCAGACTGATAGCAAATGCGAGGACAATATCCAGTGTTGAGAGTAACTGAGTAAAAGTAATTCTATTACTTGTAACGATTACTAGTAATTGTTACTTGTAACAATTACTAGTAATTGTGGCATGTAATTCTTACTTCCAGCAGAATGTACTTTTTAGTCGTAATTTATTCCTTGATATAACATTTTAATCGTTACTTTGTATTAATAGTTTCATCGCATGCACTCAGGAATTGTTTTTAAAATATGCCTATTAGTTCTTTTCGCTCACAAGTTACGTCGTTCTTCGCGAAATAAATCAGGAAGTTCATTTGTTTCACAAACGAGAGGTTCCATTCAAATTGAAGGGGATTTTTCGTGACTTCATCCGAGCGAAGATACGTTTGTTTGAACTAGTTCGTTCATGAACGACATCTTTGTCTGACAACCTGCGTGTACTTTCCTTTCACTTCTTCCGTGAGTGCTCTGTAATGATTCCCACGTGGGATTCATTATGTACTAGTTTTGTGACGATAATGAAACAGGGAAAAATTTGTGCTGGCAAAGAGGTTATGGAATTTCCATTCCCTTACTTGAATAAGTATTCCGAATTAGTTGGGTCTCAAGGAAACGACAACATGTGTGTAAAATGCAAACTTTGCGTGAGTATCAAAGTACTGGAAGTTTTCTTCTAATTTAAGAAAGTATATAATAGTAAATATAGACATATACTCGTAGTTACATTTTGCAACATGGTTTTGTGGCAACGTGAAGTTCAACGTGAACGATCTGTTCACTATGACTCCAATATGAGCACATATAAAGGGTACATGGCTTCACTAGTTAAAGATTACGTGAATATTGACACTTATGTTGACTTAAACTCAGAATATTGATCCTGGAACGGTTTCAGAGCACCATAAAATCATGTTCAAATGATTGGAATTTGGCCATTGTATACGCATTACAAGTTCTCTTCCTTTCTGCTGCCAATTGGTGGACGTGCCTTCGCGCCCCGCTCCACCCCTGCGCCTCGCCCTCGCCCCGCACCTCCTCATGATGAACACTCTTTTACCAATTTTATTCCAAGGTTCAATGACATGTGAAAAATGCATTCATACGTATATTCATGCAATACTGGCAGTAAATTATTGTCTATTTATATTTTATTTTTTATCATTCAGTATTAACATTTTTGGCAGTAAATTTTTCTCGGTTGAATTTAACTTCCAGTTTTTATATTTTTCCAAACATGCAATTTATGTGCAAAAATTAAAACCACGTTCATTTTAAGCTACTCAGTAGTCATATTTATAATTTAACGTTGCTGTTGGTTGACATCCAAACTCGAATTTGAATTCCAAAAACGAATTTGAATTTCTTTGATATCTTCATCCACTTCTGTCATTTAGTTGTGCATTGTACAGGTACATGGGTATTGTGGTCCACGAGATTAGGAAGCTGCGGGCGGACCACTGTGACAGACACTCGAGGTGAGATGGCTTTTGAAATAAATGTTGCGTGTTTGTGAAGATCAGAGACGGTGAAATGAATTGTGGAAATATACCGGGAGTGGTAGCTCAGTGCATCAACTGATGTCACTGCAGCGCCTCTGACCGGGAGGTCCTAGGTTCCCACTCCCCACGGCGGCAGGATTTTCGACACTAGCTTGTCAGCTAGGTCAAATTCAGTCGCTGTCTGGAAGAGAATTCTAGCGGCCGGCTGCTCTGATCGGTAGTTTTCCATGGTTTCTCCGATCAACACCAGGCGAAGGCCGGAGCAGTACCCTACCAAACGGGCCACGGACCGCGCGCGATCTGTCCTTCCTCTTCCTTGTCCTATCGTCTCCCCTTACACACACACTTACACTAACATGCACTACACTATCACATATCCCGGGAGACCGGTCGGGAGCTTAGAGCTTGTCCCGGCTGGGTCGGTGCCCCGCTGATGGGAGAGTCCTGGTTAGGGGGAAACCCCACTAGCCGATGGTAGGTCGGTGCCGGATCTCGCCATCCAGCGGGGGAAGATCACCGCAATCTCCCGAGAAATAAACATGCACTACACTAACGGGAATAATAAGAGCAGTTGACGCGCCCGGAAACACGAAAAAATCAATCAATCAATTGTGGAAATAGCATCTGAACGTCATGAAAACCTATTCAAAACTCTTGACCTATTAACATATTATCATATGACCAAAATTAATAGTTTCGCAGTTCCTGGAGGGAATGCTATAATTTTTGTTTAATCGTTGCACTAACTATTTTTAAAAAAAGTTTGAATATCATTTTTATCTCATACCTACTACACATTATACAAGATGGGAATATTCCGCACTATAGTTTTAATTTATTCTGAAAATTTCCTCCACAACATTCATACTAAGTGTTTGTCCACTTTTCCCCTTGCATTACGCATCAAATTGTTTCATTTTTTGAGTTGTGTATATTTGCATGCCACTCGTAATTTTCTTGTATTATTAGGTATTAGGTATTAGGTATTATTAGGTATCGGCAACTTTACATGCCACTCGTAATTTTCTTTTATTATTTATGTTCATGAATTATATTGATTTTTCCGATGTAGGTCTCGGCAACTTTTTTCATTTTAAGTTTTATTTTAATTTACTAGCCCTCAATTAATTATTACGTGTACGTAAGAACTTTTGCCGAACTACCTTCTGTATTCAGTTCATAGTTTTGAATTCCTGTAGGGAATTCCTTGGCTTTAATATATTCGCCGAAGAGGAGAGCCACGGTAGTTATCTGCTAATTTTAATGCAGCAAACGGCAAGTTTTAAATTCTATTTTACTTTGTTCGCAGAAGATGAACTGATAAAAATGAAACAAATTTACTTTGAACCATCATTTTCATGACATAGCGACAGACCAGACCATGAGAATAATTCATGTTTTGCCAATTTATCACACAGAATGCCGTCGTATCCGCAGCTCATTCACGAAAACCTTCTACGCTCATTCGCCACGAATGCAATAGCGTATCTTTTTGTCCTATGTTATTTGAAAGAGAATATGATTCTGACAACATTAAGAGAAGACAGAGTTACATTTAAGATTGTTTCACGGGCGGAACGCTGCGAGATCTTGACATATCGTCGACCATGAGTGGGATTGCCTTAACCTCAGACAGTAATTTACAGCAATTGCCGGTACGCAAAGGCAATATCCGAGCTGCACACGTCCCTCCCATTCACACAATCACTGTCATTGAGACTGCGACTCATCCTCCACGTGTTTCGTAATTTCCCAGGAATGTTTTGCGACATCCTCCTCCACCACCGCGTGGCGTAATGCATAAAAGAAGAGCAAAACTGACCATGGAGTAGCTTAGTTAGTTACGTTCCGAGAACTCTTCCAAAGGAAAGCTGCGCGGTAGGTTGTAGCGGGCCGATGTGCCTGGCCTCCGCTGGACTCGCCTCGAAGCGAGGCAGCGATGGTCTGCAGCCCCCGGCTGCGGCCCCGGCCCGCCCGTTAACTGTCGACCCCTTTAACCTGACCTAATAATAATGCGCGGTGACACCGCAGGGCCGGGCGGCGGAGGGGGAGCTGTGCGATGGATCAAGGATGGCAGGCGAGCGGTAATGGGAGAGGTGGCGGAGGCGGTGTGTGATGGAATTAAGACGTTCTGTCGACAAATGCTGCGGAGGTAGCGTAAGGCGGTTGATGTGAAAGGACGATGGTGTCACAGGTGGTGCAGATGGCTGAATGACGCAACTAAGGATCATGGGTTGTAAAGGGCAATTAGAGTGGCTCTGACGACGCTAATAAGCGCAATTGTGACGATTTCTCTAGCGCGTTAATGATGGCATGGCGGATAAATAACTAAAATTATAAATAAATGTATTTATCATGCCTTAATATTTTCTTTTTATTAATATTCCAGAAAAAGGCTACTTTTATTTCTAAATTCTAGTATCGGCAAAACGTTCATGTTACAAAGTGTTCTGCTGCACGGAAACGAAAGATACATTGTTCCCAAAGCACCGCTTCGTTACCAGTTACGACCTCCGCCAAATGCAGCGTGACTGCTGCTGCGAGCACAACACGACTATTGACGAGAGAGAACAAATCGCGCACTTCAGCTGCCGGCTAGGCCAAGCGATAAAGAGCCTTCTAGATTCGGCATCAGGACGTCTAAACTCGGGAATTTCTGTAATTGGAAGGATTATGTAGTATATAGAAGTAAAAATATATAAGTATAATCGGATTATGTATATATAAGGGGCCGTCCATAAATTACATGAGGCGACTTTGGCGATTTTTCGACTCCCCCTCTCTCCTTGGTGAGATGTATTATTTGGCTCTACCCCCTCCTCTTCTAATTTCACATGAGATTTTTCAAAAAACGTATTTTTAATGTAAGTACGTTAATTTGTGATTGATTGCATTGGGATATAATGAAAAATATAGTTTGCTTAATTATACATAAGACTAGATACGACTAGTATTTAGAAAATAGAGAGACTGAATTACAATAAATATTACTGCACTTCTGAAAACGTGACTTAAAATTTCTGTAAAAATACTGGTTATCTCATTAAAAATAAAAAGTTTGGTAATTTTTGTTTGCTTCTTTTCTCAGTATAATATGATACTATATTATAGCATTCACATAACCGCGAAAAAAAAATTTGTGCAAGATTTTACCATATTTTAGTATAGAAACGTGTTTTACTTAAATCGTCAGTTTTCTCGCAATTTACCACTGTTTTGAGCCAAAAAATTACGTGATATTTGCCAAGACCCCCTTCTCTCACACATAAGATTAGGCGAGAATCGCTTGACCCTCTCCCCCCTAAATACCACACGTAATGTTTGGATGGCCCCTAAGTTAGAACATCGCATTACTACAAATATTGGGAATATTGTATTAGCATAACGTATGAACTCACGGCATGGTCACGTCGCGTTCCGTAAACAAAAGACGATGAGTTCTTGGGTTCAGTCATTGAGTTCATGATTACATTAAAGTTGCAATGTTTCATTTCAGAATATTTATTATTCTTATTATATTGTAGAAAAGTAGCACAAGGACAAAGCCGTGCGCATGGGGGGGGGAGTCATGGCCCCTGAAAAGATAGGGATGAGTCCCGTCGACCTACGTAATAAAAAGTTTCTTTAGATATAATCAATAATACCCTTCTTTAAGTTGACATTAGAGGAATTGATACAGAACCTTCGGGAGAGAAGCACTCCAAAACATCTCTGGAAATGTAGTTAATTCAGTTATATTCATTAATTTTATTATTACATAACTCTTCGTTATCTTTGAAGTATATTTTATTTCCTAGAAAAATATGCCAGATGTAGAAAAGAGGCTTAATGAAAAAGGAGACCAGAGTGACTCGTAAATGTAGTTGCCACATCCCCCTCTTGTTTTAGGCTGTGTACGCCCACACAGAAGACAAATAATACGTAGCAATATATTGACCTTGGGCGCGTATTGTTTCAGCTGCGTGTGTGGTCGTTTCCATTCAACCCAGTTTTCCTATGGATTAATCCTCAAACGGAAGTACGGTGCTCCAGTCTCGAAACACACAGTTGAAACAATATGTAAATGATAATCTGATCTAAGGTGTTGGCCATGCGGTACACGTGGCCACGCTTTGTGGCGTACTTAATTATGTACTCTGAGGAATATCTAGAAAATACTTCTGAGCGGGAGAAGGAATTTCAACTCAGTCGTCGTATCTAATAAAGAAGTTCAAGGAAAATTATATTTTTTAGAATATTAATTTCTCCTTGGGGAATCTCTCCTTTTCTTCTTCCCCATGGGGTTAATAGGAAATATTCTTTGGTTTGTGATGCGATCGATCTGCACTAATTCTTTTCAAAATTTTGAGCAAAATTTCAAAATGATGTTTTGATCTTCTTGATCCCCTTTGATCCGCCTCTATAAGGAAATGTCTGACAATGTATAACTGGAAGAATTCATATCATGACATTTTCATCAGGGCAGTTGTAGTGAATGTTAAATAATTTCGTTAAGAAAACGTCAATTATTTCAACAAATGTATTTTGTGAAGCATGTTGTAAATATCTGAACAATTGTGATGCAGTAAAGGTTGTGACTTCTTTATCGTAGGATATATCGACTTCGCGATTTGTTTTAATGCCATTGTTAGGAAACCAGCATCAACCAACTCGTAATGCAAGGCGTCGGGAATGAAAGAAATTAATTAAATCTGTTCAGATGTCCATTATCACGTGCAGTTTGTTCATTATTGCTCTGAATGTAAAGAAATGAACGTGTGTCGTTTGTTTCAATTTGGTGCAGGATATTTAATTCTGCTATTAATTCCACCAATTCTGAAGATTGTTCAATAGCCTTCAGAAAGCCTGTGTTTCTTGAATTTAGAGTTTACATGAATCGCAGAGGTAAATGTGACATCCAGAATAACACGAACGGCAATTATAGAAATTTGGTAATAATTATGTTAGATTGATTCTGGGTTGCTCGTGTGAGCGTGAGTCAGTAGCGCCTGCTGACCTATTTGCCAACACGAATGTGAGTGCATAGGCTTTCGCGGATGGAGGTTGTATTGTCTTGGCTATCCAGGACGAGCCACGTCTCTGTCGTGGTGGTTGATGTTTTGGCCTACTTGTTGTAGCCTTCCTCAGATCGTACTGCAGAAAATGTGAATTAATTGTAAGTGCCTAACAATGCAGGAAAATTACAAATATAAAAATTTGAATATTCGGTCTCTCTTTGTATCCCTACTTTTCCTTAGTTTCGTTTCTGCATCTTGATTCACATTTCTGAGGTGGAGCTGAATTAATGACTTAACACTTAACCATAGCAGTTGTAAATCGTTACGGGTCAGTAGTTAATATTTAACTAAACATGTCTGACGTTTGCATAACGAATGTTAAATTAATGAACGTTTATTTAATTTCATTAATTAGCGTACGATTATTTCATTTCATTAATTACGTTTTACTAATTTACTTATAATTATTAATTACATTAATATTACATTCATAATAATTCATTTGCTTTATTAATTATGTTTTATTCATTGACTTATGAATTTTTCAATATCGTACGTGTGAGTAACCTTTTTTGTGAAAACGTGAACGTGGATATATATCTAAATACTATCAATATAAAACGTCCTTGATGGCAGTTTCTGCTGCATCATAAACTACACCTGTCAGTATTTGAATTTTCTCTTGTTTTTTTTTGCCGTCATTGGTGAAGGGATTTATGATTATGTCCCAGAACAGTACAGTGGAGATTCCACCTATCTTGTAAAATTTGTTTCGTAAATCACTTATTGTTAAGTGATGAATCACATTTCCATTTGAAAATTATTACACTTGATGACAGGTACAGTTATTTATTGTTTTTTTAGCTGTAAGGTCATTAAGATTTTTCTCTTTATTACTATCCACGTACATTTGTGCAATTCATCTTAGAACATCTTTAGGATGACGATGTTGTGAAAACAGTTCAGTTGTAATTACATTGAAAATGTAGTCACCTTAGTTTAAAATGACATAAACTTCTTCAGTTCATAACTGTAATGTTTGTGCAAGATGACGCATATTAGAATGCAAAGGATATTATTAGAACGAAATAGTGTTTGTAAAACATGAAATTAATGATTACTTAGAATTTATATTTTTTTAAAGAAATGTTTTACAGGAATTGCAGTGCTATTTGATATAATGATATGAAATGAGAGCACGAACAAAATATGTTTGGAACTATTTAACTTTCTTTTCTTCTGGACTTAGTTATTGAGGAACACAAATAGTTATATTTTTGGAAGTTTTGATTTGATCATTAACATTCATGGGAAATAATGCGTCCTATAAAATCTAATTGAGTGAGGTACATTTCATGTCGTGGTGTATCCATTTTGCCTCATCACAGAAAAATTTCAATTGGTCACAAAAATACAATTTTCTTGTACATAATATTAAAGAGCGGGGGCTCTTTTAGTTGCTGTACTTCAAGTTTAGTTGCGGTAAATGAAAGGATGTCAAGTTCATTTTTCTTATCAGTGTAAAAAATATACGCATTTTTTTTAATTACAAGAAAAACTGTAAATTGAAAAGACAATGCTAAAAAGTTGAAAATGTAATGTATGTGGAACAAAATTAAACATTGTTATAGAATCTTTTTCTACCAAGGAAGTAAGAGAATTTTTTGTGTCACCCATCATTTTTACCAGAAATCTTTTGTAAAATATTGGTTATTTAAATGAGCAAGAGGATATCCCTAGAAAGTTTGAACTTGACGGTGACAAAATATGAACAATATTGATCTGCCCTGGTTAAGAGTTTCAGACTTCATCCGATTGTTTATGGTCGTAGTGAGAAAGATTGTGTTATTCTTTTTTTAGTGGTATACATACCTGTAGAATATACATTTATAACCAATATAAAATTCTGTTAATGACTTTCAATGTATATGTATTTCAAAAACGTCTACTGGAAACAGAATTTATTACATAGACCCTATGCTTTTTTTAATATTTTAAGGAAATGCTCCATGATATTAAGCATTTTGTACAAAAGGCAATGCTCCATGATAATAAGCAGTCCCTTATCCCCCCAGTGCTTATTGTAGGTACTTTGTAGAGAACGAATATAAAAAAGTAAAAAAAATAATGATTTAATGGTTCTTAAGAAGAATTCATCTTTCATATCATTTCCTATTCAAACACGGGTCGGTTACATGCAATTTTGGAGTTTATCTTTTTATCTTTTCTTCCCTCTTCCAATATAAATAAAAATCGTTTTAATTAATTTTAGCGCTAGTTTTGAAGAAGTTTGTGAATCTTTTTCATGTAGGCCTCAATTATTTCTATTTTTTCTGAGAACATTCTTCAGCCTGCAATTTATGATGATAAAATAATCAATACAAACTGAACACAAGAGTACATTACGCACTTTCATGTGCGTGGGGAATGGAGAAAATAGCTTCATAATGGAACCGACTTTAAACATCAATTCAATTTTTAAATGAGCTTGGCTGTCCGAATGTCGCCGCGTCGAAGTCTGTGTTGCCGACGTTTCGGCCATCTTTTCGTGGTTTTCCTCAGACCAGCCGTGATAACGTCCTGATAACAAAAAGTGGATAAATCTAGTTGCTAAATTTGGAAAAATCTCTAATACGTGCTGTTATTGAGTGTTTTGTGGGTTTATGTTTTGTGTGTCCTAGATACACAAAAATCGAATGACGGAAAAACTCACTCCCTCCGTCCGTCTGTGAACAACGTCAGGGGCTAAACCGTTCAGCCGATTTGCTCCAAAATTGATATTCAACAATCTGAATGATGTCGCTGCCTCTGCAATTTGAAACCGATACTTTAATTTTATCTTTACTCAGCCTTTTTTTCTCAAAATATAAAAATTAAGATTTATTCTGACCTTATTACAAATTCGGTTGAGCTGATTAATAAAATGATTAACTTTTTCTCTGTACAAATATTCAAGTCCCGTACGGTTTTGAATAAAGTTCGTAAGCTAATTGCGATGACTTCTCAGATGTTCTTCTCGGATGTCTTCGAAATCGATTCTGTCTTTGGGATGTCCTCGATATCCTTATTATCGCGTTCTTACATTAGAATCTATTAAAAATGTTTCCGGAATGTCCTCAACTACTGAATACTTTATAAGATTCAATAGTTTCTATTAAGTTAATGTGCGGTCGCGACTTACCCTGGTTGTACTTCGAATGAAACACGTATGCGCGACTGTCTATATTCACTTATTGAAAATTCCCCCATCTACGGAGCTATCCTAATATAAATCCGTTCGATACACGGACATTATTTGGATTCGAATCCCAAATTACAATAACAAAAATTACAATTATAATTCAATGCGAATAACTTCTTCGACTTGTTACTCTGCACAATGCCAAGCTATCAAAACTTATCATAGGGTACCCATCTCACCACCAAGTTAATAGATTATTGGAAAAAATGTTCTTAATCTGAGATTTAACTTCTACTTTCCAAGATTGCTGGTATACTCACACTTTCCTAAAATAATAAATTCCATAACTATTTGTGATAATATATTAATTTTTCCCCTTCTAAAATTTTTTGATACCATTAAAAATCTCATTGTATCAAATAAGAATCTAACACACTTTCGTGTTTTGATGTTCTGTTGATAAGTTTTCAAACCGTCAGTATTACTGTATTATTAATACATTTCATTCCATCTTGTTAAATGTCGCTGAAAATAATGTGTATTGTATAATCTAATTACGTATTTTAAATGTTTGTGTTTGTTTTGAGATATTCTTTGGTAACCAATTCTCATGTCATCTTCATTTTCATTAACTGAGAATTTAGAATGAGAAAACAGTACAATTGAAAACATATAATAAGTGATATATTTAAAAAATGAAAGACTATTAGTTTGTCTTTTAGAGTCCGTTTCTAATGCCCGTTCTTTTGGAGAACGCAGACACAGGAGACCAGTGGCGCAGAGGTCGCGCCTTGCGTTAGAGCGCGTGTGGTTGGGGGGTGGCGGGAGCGGTGGTGGTGGCGGGGGCGGTGGCAAGGGCGAGGCGAGGACGGGGGCGGGTGTGGGGGTGGGGGAGGGTGCGGGTGTGGGGCGGTGTTTGGGGGGTGGGACGGGGCGGGGTTGGGCAGAGTGGGTGGGTGTAGTGGCGGGGGCGGTTGTGGGGCGGATGTGAGGCGGAGGCGGGGGTGTGGATGGGGGCGGGGGGCGGGCCGCGCGGCGCCGCATCCGTGCAGCTGCCCCGCGCGCGCCCGCTCTGTATTCAGGGCCCGCGGTATAATTCCGTGACGTCACGGCGCTGCTTGCCATGCGGGTGCGCAAACATCGCGATCGCGGAGGAAGGGGCGGCCGTGGCGGCGCCGTTCTGGGCAAAACGCGTCAGAGGCGGCGACTGCGGTGGGTTGGTGTGGCGATGCTGTGGGTTGGTGTGGCGATGCGGTGGGTTGGTGTGGCGATGCGGTGGGGTGGTGTGGCGATGCTGTGGGTTGGTGTGGCGATGCGAGGGTTGGTGTGGCGATGCGGTGGGTTGGTGTGGCGATGCGGTGGG